>JXCR01146163.1:261485-291649 GCA_002079205.1 Phalaenopsis hybrid cultivar
TGGCTTGTTGTTCGCGAACAGCTCGTGTTCGACTCGTGTTCGGCTTGTTCGTTAAGAAACGAACACGAACAGTGACTTCACGAACAATTTCAAACGAGCTTATTTCAAACAAACTAAATTTCAAACGAACCAAACACGAACACAAGCTCTATTCGTTCGTGTTCGGTTCGTTTACACCCCTAACTGCAGTCCTCCTGTAAACCAAATATCTCATACCAGACATATCAACCTAAAGCTTTTTTGTTCCTGAAATAAAACATTAACTTCAACGTTAAGTTTGACTTAGTGAGTAATTATAATCTTAATATGCATTAAATTATGAAGTTTATGCTATGCATGAATGGCCTACCTTATTAAACTTTGAACATTCATTTTAATTATATCATTTCTCGTTTCACTTTAAGTATTTACTATTTTAACCTATTTAATAGTCATAATATGATTACCGCCGTACCTGAAGGTATCCTCAAAATATATCTATAAGTACCCTCAAAATGTACCCGTAAGTACCTTCAATTTGCACCAGAAGATACACCTTTATCATTTTCTTAATGTGCATGGATACATAACATCCTCTGTTAGTATCATATGGGGGTAATCCTATATGATNTAATTCATAGATAATTATTTTGTTGGGTTAATTGGCTCTCATCACATTAGCGATGTCAAAGGTTTCTTTAGTCCTAAAGTGGACTCCTCATACGCTAATAATTATTTAGGACTAATAAGACAGACTACACATGACTTTTCTTTAGAAATGCATACCATGTCAAAGGTTTTATGATGCATATGCTTAAGTGGACTCCTCATCTTGATTCTCCATGGAACTACCAATTTCTCCTGTCAGAGTTGCTTTTTCTTAGCTTTAATTATATATCGTCAACTAATCTACTTTATATTCTTTGAGTTTTATATTCAGTAAACATTTATAAATGGATGTTTCTATTACTCGACTTTTGAGGCCTTTTACAGCAAAATTTTCTATTGAACTTGGTATTAGATCACCACTAAAAAATAAAATCTATATTGACACAGCCTCATGGTTATTTGTAGAAATTAGTTTTTGAAGGCGATACATCCCTTATTATTCTTTCTACGAAATTTTGTAACACCTGTTCTTTNATGTGTGTGTGTGCGCGCGCGCGTGTGTATGAAAATTTAAAATGCAATTGTAATATAGATCTATAAATATATAAAATTTAAAATTGTATTATAATATTACTNGGTTGTTGTTGTTGTTGTTGTTGTTGTTGTGATGTGTTGATATGACCCTTTTGATGGAAACCAATGTGGCACTTCAACTTCAAAAAACGGGGTCTATAAATAAACCTCAATGAATGTTAAGTGAAACTATCACATTTTTTGCTTCGTCTATCTCTCGATCATTTTTCTTACGAAGCTCGATGGCCCCAAAATATTCTTCTAAAATTTTTGGTTCGGTTAGGTCTTCCAAGAGATTTAATTTAATGTTAAGTTATTTGATTAAACTTGTGTTTACAACACAAGTGTTGCCTTAGATCAAATGGATGTGGGTGTTCGAGCCACTAACTTCTTCAACGATGATTTAATTTTCTACCTAGACCAGTTCCGTCGCGGGCTTCAGCTGTCACTTTGCACAGAGATTCGTTCAATCTTCAACTTTTATGGCGCATCTCCGCTCAAGTTAAACGAAACTCAATCACTGTAGTGATGACGTACATAATTTAATTGCGTAGATGGGGCGTCCCTTGGTTCCGTGAATTATTGCATATGTTATCCATTCGGATTGAATCAAATGGGTCTGTGGCTTTCGGCACCACCCGGATATTCTATTTAATCAATCTGGAGAACAAGATCAAAAAGTGGAAGCATCGTTTCTTGAGAGGTGCCAGTGATGATTAAGGCATCCCAACTAGGGCCATGTTTAAGAAAAGTAAATTAATTTCTCCCCAGGTGAAAGCGATGGAGCAGACCATACTTGGTTGGCAATTATCTGAAGTTCAATATACTGACCCCTTAGCCGTCAATGGGATGCTTAACTCAAGTGTATATGGCCTCAAGAAAAAAGAGATGTAGGTCGTATCTGATGAGGTCGAGGAGAAGAGGCAATTAGAGAAGGTTGAGACTCTCTAAAAAGGCACCAAGAAGAAGGAAAAAAATAGACGATTCTTCCACCAGAGAAGGAGAGGAAGAGAGAATCGAAGAAACTGACCCGTCTAAAGGGCATATACCGGTTCATATTTCATTCACTCAGTTTCAAAAACTTTTTGTAGTAATACTGATCGAGCGAAAAGCTCCTTCGGTAATTATAGGTGATTTGGGGGATGATGTGACTCACTCTCTCTATCCAACCGATACTGAAAGCTCTGCTAGGTATCTTTAAACATAAGAGACCTTTCAATCGCCCTCGATTGATTTTATTCCTCTATCGAAAAGGGATGAGGCAAGTCGTCGATCTCCTCAGGTGGATTGTAGATGAACCTGATGGTGAGGATTCGCCGGAGAGCTTGAGAGAAAGCCATGTTTCTGCTAAATCGTCCGAGTGTAGGAGAAAAGAAAAGATATATGCTCCTATTTTTCACGATCCATATTAGCAATTCTTGGCATTCGATCCTACAATCCACTTAGGCAATCACAAGAGAAAAGTAGTTTTCATATCTCGAAATTCACTAAACCAATTGATATAGTTAGGTTTAGCTTTAGACTCAGTGCTGCAGTTTAGGAGTAACAGTTAGAAAAATCATTTTAATTTGTATTCCAAACTAAGACCTTAACGTAGTAGACTAGAACTTCGCCCAAAGGACTCATTATCTCCTTCCTTGTGGGATCGACAATCTGGGCTCAATAGAGCCCTACATTACTGAAACGACAAGTATACTTGTGTGAGAAATCCCAGTAAATAATAATACCTAATTTTAGAAGCTCAATTAATTTGCAAGGGAGCGAATCAAGTTTCTAGTGTCAGTACCAGGACTTACATTATTGCAATAATCGTTGGGGCGGATCACTGCTCGACTCTTCGATTCCTCTCCGCTCTCTTTGTCTCCTCTCCCCATGTAACAGAAACGAGCGTTACAAGAAAGGTGTTGATAGTCCTTATATTCATGTTATTAAAAATATGTATGCTAGAGTTGTTACTTGTGTTCGAACACAGAGGATTGACAAAGTATTTTCTTATTTCAGTTGATTATGTCAGGGATCGGCTTTAAGCTCATATATTTTTGCTTTAGTTATGGAAGTTCTAATTGGACATTTATAGGATGATTAACCTTGATGTATGTTTTTCATTGCTGATATCCTTCTTGTGTATAGGACTAAAGAGAGTTTAGGAAAAAGTTGATTTATGAAGGTCAACTTTAGAACATAAGGCTTTCGTTTGAATAGATCTAAAACTGAATGCATGACATGTAATTTTAGTAAAAGTAGATCTAGTGGCAAGGTTGTAACATTTAGAGATCAAATTATTAAAATGAGTTTTAGATGTTTCAGTTCTATCTTGTTCAAATTGAAGGTAATATAGATGGGGATGTTATTAATAGAGTTCAAGTTGGATGGTTGAAGTGGAGGAATGCATCGGGACTATTGTGTGATAGAAAAGTAGTGCTTAGACTTGAAGAAAAATTTTATAAGATAGGTGTTGAGATCTGCAATGCTTTATGACGCAGAATTTTGGCTTGTAAAAGAGAAGCTTAAAATTAATTTTTAAGTGTTGCGGAGATGAGAATGCTCAGGTGGATGTGTGGCTTTACACTTAGAGATGAAATGCGAAATGAATATATCCGTGAAAGGTTTGGAGTACCTCCAATGATAGACAAGATTAGAGTTACCTTATTTGGTTTGGTCACATTAAAGGACAACCATCAAACCATCTGATGACCTTGGTTTGTCAAGAGAGTAGATATTTTAGATTTGAGTTTTGTTAAGGTAGAGGTAGACCTAAAAAGATTTGGGCATGTTGTATAAAAAAACGATCTTAATTTATTAGAATCAAATGAAAATATGATACTCAAAAGGACAGAATGAAGAAAAATGATTCTTATAGTGAACCCTCTTAGTAGGATAAAAACTTGTATTTGTTGTTGTTATTGCAAAGGCATTAAATATACACATTTTAAAAAACATTTAAAAACATGATTAATCAGGAATATCTATCGATAAAATCATACTAATGCTCTGGGTGCACTTAAGTTCTTAATAACTCCTTTCAATTGAAAAATATGATTATATGATATATGCATGAATATATGATAATATAATCGAAGTTGGATTTGAATAGAAAATGAAGATCAAATTTGAGCACTCACCACTCTGTCTCAGCTCGCCTCTGTATAAATTCATCTGCAACCTGTCAAAACTTGCATTTGAGTTGAATAGCATAACAGAAAGAAGAAATTCAATAATTGCACTAAATAACTTGCAAACAATGACCACCCCAACAAAATCAAGAAATTAAGAATACGTATGCAGATTATAAGAAATTATAAGACCAGGGGGCCACCAATAAATGAGCATCATAATATTTTAAAACTAATAAATAGGTAAAATACCTATACTTGATTGTAGATTATAATGTAAGGAGCTAGCACGACTATCTCATGGTAATCTTTTTTTCTCAAAACAAAATTATGTACTTTTAGAGTAGTTGGTCGATGCAGCTATGTATTTTAGTATGTATTTGAGATGACATAAGCTAAGTTGCTTACTTTATTTCTCAGTTCATCAGCTAGCTGCTTTTGGAGGTTTTCACTTGGTGTTGGTTTGCCTGCTCTCAAGCAGGCACCATGAGTCACTGCTCTGAACAAACATCTCCCATCACCAGGAATACCTAAAGTTGGAAAACGAAGAAAATTTGTCAGCAAATACAATTTACAGGAAAAAATGTCCGAATGGAGAGCAGGCATTGGAAGTCCTANCTTCTTTTTGCTTATTGTTTTTTGCGACTACTTTGAAATCTTCTACGACCAAGTACCATTGGAAAGTAACCGGGTAAGATCCAACTTTCCTTTTCTTCTTGCTACTGAGCCGCATGACCCACCTTTCCCCTTTTATTTGCTCAAATCACTCGATCATGCGAATTTCGCGATCCTGCTCACTGTCGCTTTCACGGTCCAGACTCCCACAATCTTTCTTTCTTATTCTCCTTCCCACGCCCAACACCAGTTCTCTGACACCTTGCTTCCTATATATGAGGTCGAAGGGTTAGGGCATGGCATCACCCATTCTCACTCGCCTCCTGCTACGGCAGTCATTATCCCTTGAGCAACCCCCTCCTCTACTTTCGAAGCCCTAGTCAAAGGCAAAAAGTCAAATTCTCCTCCATCAGCAGATCAAGTGTTGTTAGCTTCTCCCTTTCCCTTCTTTATGATTTTTTATAGCGCAATTTTATTATTGAGTATAGTCACTTATATGTCATTTCCTCAGTGTTATTTATTTAACATTAATGATAAATTATGTTAAATCTAGCTTTAATTAGTTCAATTTTTTTTCTTTTAAAAATATAATAATAATAATAGTAAATGTAAGTTAGGTTACACCTAACTCATTAAATAATTAATTTTAATAAATATAATTTCACGATTGTTAACATTTGGAGATTTTGATGTGTAGGAGCTACTATTCGACTTTGGTTGAATAGGTATTAAATTCAAAGTTTTGTTGCCCTTCTCGAAGTGAGTAATTGTTATTTATTATAGGATAAATATACCATTCGTATTGTTTATATTAGATTCATAGTTAATTTGTAGGATTGAGAGTACTGTCATTGTTACTCTTTATATTCTTATAGCACTTATTATNAAAGTGAGTAATTGCTATTTATTATAGGATAAATATACCCTTCGTATTGTTTATATTAGATTCATAGTTAATTTGTAGGATTGAGAGTACTCTCATTGTTACTCTTTATATTCTTATAGCACTTATTATATGATTTATTTATTGCTCATAATGGAATACTTAGATGACTTCTTTTTTTATTGCACACGTCCTTGCAAATTTGATTAAATCCTGCGGTTGAAATTTTTTTTTCTTGCACGTTAATGTTATGAATTACAATTATAAATATTGCACGTTATGATCATGTTTGAAAAAGTAAATGNGATTTGATACATTGTTCAGTACTAGTTTAAGATGTTATTTTCAGATTATGTTATTATTTCTAGATGTTTAAACTTATTACACTTTATGGATATTAGTAGCTCTTTTATATATTGAAAATTTCTGAAAATTTTTGTGAAAAATAAAACGAAATGTTAACACCGCCCGACCGCAGTTCCTGCCTTAGTTAATCCTGAGCACCAAGCCAGGTCGTGACACAAAATAAGTTCCAGAAAAGATCCCAGGATAGACAACAATGGAAAACAAGAGAATAGATAGTCAGNGATGTTTTATTTCGGGAACAAAAAAGTTTTAGGTTGATATGTCTGGTATGAGATATTTGACTTACAGGAGGACTGCAGTTGATAGGTGCTAGTTATGTTGTGTTGGTTTCTTTTTATTATTTACTTCAGATTTGATATATTGTTCAGTACTATTTTAAGATGTTATTTTCAGATTATATTATTGTTTCTAGATGTTTAAACTTATTACACTTTATAGATATTAGTAGCTCTTTTATGTATTGAAAATTTCTTGTGAAAAATAAAACGAAATGTTAACACCGCCCGACCGCAGTTCTTGCCTTAGTTAATCCTAAGCACCAAGCCAGGCCGTGACACAAAATAAGTTCCAGAAAAGATCCCAGGATAGACAACAATGGAAAACAAGAGAATAGATAGTCAGTTGAGTCAAATAAGGCAGGGATTTCATCGTAGCTCTCAAAAAGACCAAAATGGGAAGCGCTTCATAGGAGGAACAACAACCAACAGTTGAAAAAACCAAATTCTCAATCACCATACAGACAAGATTAGAGTGAATATGGTTGTTGATAGGGAATTTTTCCTTTAAACTTTATCTCCTGCACATTTGCCTAATGAAAAAAATGATTTTTTTCCAGAAGGATGCTCAATGAGTTATTGGCATTATTAAAGATTCTGTAGTGTCTTTCCAACTAAATAAAATGAGAAGTTATATGAACAGCCAAGATATAAAATTTTTTTATGATTTTCCACATAAAGGTTTCACCATGAACTAGCACATGAGGAAGATTACAACCAAGAAAAAAAAAGAGTTATGGAGTATAATAAGCTTATAGAGAGAAAAAGAGAGAGTGTGTGATGAAATTCAAAGAACACATGAGAATGTGTTTCTTGGTGATCACCACAAAACAAACATTAGACAATGGCTTCAATATCACTTCTCAAAAATATATCTTTAGTTTTAGGCCTCCAAAGAGAATTTTTCATATAATTATAGCATATTTAAATGCATGGCCTTTGAACCGTAGGAGTTTTGTCCAGCTTATTATCGGGTGATCCTCATGCAAAAAAGAGTAAATAGTAAATTGAGAGCAGTAGTTTTTCACTTTCCAAGTAATAGAAGTCTCAATAGTAATGTTATATATAAGGTGAATGCAACTATCTGTTGAGATATTTATTTAGTTTAGGGTCCTATTGACAAAAAGAAGATATAGAAGCCTAGGAGTTTATTTGTAAAACTTTTTAATGAATAATAGATTTTGGTTCATCTCGACATTTGATAGATACTGTAAGAGAGTTCTCTTCCTATACTAACTGAACAGTTCCGAAGAGCATCCAGACTGCTGATGGTACAGCATAGACCATAATTGACAACCTAGGACATGTTGGGTTTTAGAACCTTAACATCCAATGTTTCGCTCTGGAAATGTGAGATAAATGACAGCAAGCTCTTATTGGCTTCCTGCTTCAGCTGCCGCAAGGATTGGGTGCTCTTCTTAGACCTCATGGCACTGACAAATTATGATAAAATGAGTCTAATGAACTCCACAAACAAGTGATTACCCCCAAGGGCAACCCTTCGAACCACATTAGTGCGGTTGATCTCAAAGTCGTGAAGAAAAGCTTATGCTTGAGAGCAACAAAAATTTCAATAGATATATGAACAATTCGAACGACGTGAGGTGGTCGTTGGGATTCGATCTTCCTTTATGTGATTCTAAGATGGGCATTTTAAACTTCTCCGAGGGTTCAGCTCCCAAGACCTGTAGAGAGAATACATTTTCCAGCTGCCTCTGCGCCTTGGTCCATGTTAGTCGGTTCCTCTCCTCCACAAGGGCAAATCCAGCGCTGTCTTAGTACAACCCGTCGTCAGGCTTCTTTTGTAGGTGAATAAATCTTCCTATATTGTTTGCTGGTGGTTCTCCTTGAGCGGGGTTAGGTGCTCCTCAATGGGCTAGTTCTCCTCCTGGGACTGGGACTGCCCCCAAGACAGCCACAGCTCTGAGTACCTCTGCAAATTGACCTGACATCTAGTTGGTGATTTGAGTTTTCAAATCATGTAAGCAATTTCAAACGAATTCTTCCATGAACTCCCTAGTGCATGCTGCTTCCACCATGTTACTTTGACTACATTCTCTCTATTGTTGTTGTTAGAGTCCTCTTCTTGTTGGCAGCATGTTTCCATGTTCACACCTTAAAGAATGTTGAATTCAAAAATGTCCAGGAAACACGCCCAAGGTATAGAACGTTCTATAAGAGAGAGAGAGAGAGAGAGAGAGAGAGTATAGTAAGGAACATTAAAAGAGAGTATCCTCTTTATTCCTGACACGAATCCTATATTTATAGGCATAGGTCTCAACATTACAAAAGTACATATTAGCCCCCTCATCTTTGATTTGTCAGAAAGACTTTTTGGTAATTTATAGAGATATTTGGATATAATAAAATTAGAAGACTGGTTCGATCAACAGGAAGTTCACCGACCGCCTACCGAGTCTTGACTCCATCGACATCTGATCCAAGAGGATACTCCTTGCCGGTCGTCCTGAAGGCCAATCTCCGCCTTGTGAGAGATCCCCCGACACGCTCTACTGATCTTTTGAACAAGGCGCTCCCTTCGCCAATTTCCAAATCAAACTGTTGTCTATGAGTTACGTCCAATCGGTCATATCTTCTTCCTGAACCGCCCATTTGTCTTGCTGACATATTTTTCATATACAAGAATATGGTCGATATGTAGTTAGCTCTCAAACTGAAATTCAAATGATTAAATTACAAAATTGCACAAAATTATAAAAAGGTTGAGGAATGAAATACACAATTTATTCTTTATAAGAAGATTCATTTCAATAAGAAGCATTATTGCTGTCAGGACTAATAGGTGCGTCTGAACAGGCTTTGTGGGTTATTCTCCTCGGGCAGTTTCTCAAAATCAACACAACAAAAATTTGGGTTTTTCGCCTCCGGCAGTTTCTCAAAATCAACACAACAAAAATTTAATGCCTTTTGGAGAGGAAGAATTGAAGAACCAAACAGCCGATCGTCTAAACGAAATATCAAATCAAAATTAAAGTAGAGCTAAAAGAAGACAAACCTAACTCGCTTTCCATACCCAGCCTGATCAGGACAAACGGAAGACCTAAAGACAGGGCAAAGGGGCTTAAAGGAAGACGAAGTAGCCGGGCCCAATTCACACGAAAAGAAANGTACTCCTTCAGTTTGAACACAAGTAACAACTCTAGTATACATATCTTTAATAACTTGAATATAAGTCATATCAACACATTTCTTCTCGAGAATCTAGTATACATATCTTTAATGACTTGAATATAAGTCATATCAACACCTTTCTTCTCAAGAACTCCAAAGGATATCTCTTGGAACCTTATCGTAAGCTTGTCTAAATCAATAAAAATCAAATGTAGACTCTACTATACATATCTTTAATGACTTGAATATAAGTCAGTTTGAACACAAGTAACAGCTCTAGTATACATATCTTTAATGACTTGAATATAAGTCATAGTTTTTCTTCTCGAGAACTCTCCAAAGGATATCTCTTGGAACCTTATCGTAAGCTTTTTCTAATCTCTCTTCTCAAGAACTCTCCAAAGGATATCTCTTGGAACCTTATCGTAAGCTTTTTCTAAACTTTCTCCTCAAGAACTCTCCAAAGGATATCTCTTGGAACCTTATCATAAGTTTTTTCTACATCAATAAATCTTCTCGAGAACTCTCCAAAGGATATCTCTTGGAACCTTATCGTAAGCTTTTTCTAAATCAATCTAGTATACATATCTTTAATGACTTGAATATAAGTCATATCAACACCTTTCTTCTCAAGAACTCCAAAGGATATCTCTTGGAACCTTATCGTAAGCTTGTCTAAATCAATAAAAATCAAATGTAGACTCTACTATACATATCTTTAATGACTTGAATATAAGTCAGTTTGAACACAAGTAACAGCTCTAGTATACATATCTTTAATGACTTGAATATAAGTCATAGTTTTTCTTCTCGAGAACTCTCCAAAGGATATCTCTTGGAACCTTATCGTAAGCTTTTTCTAATCTCTCTTCTCAAGAACTCTCCAAAGGATATCTCTTGGAACCTTATCGTAAGCTTTTTCTAAACTTTCTCCTCAAGAACTCTCCAAAGGATATCTCTTGGAACCTTATCATAAGTTTTTTCTACATCAATAATTCGAGAACTCTCCAAAGGATATCTCTTGGAACCTTATCGTAAGCTTTTTCTAAATTAATAAAACAATAAAAAAGAACTCTCCAAAGAATATCTCTTGGAACCTTATCGTAAGCTTTTTCTAAATCAATAAAAATCAGAACTCTCTAAAGGATATCTCTTAGAACCTTATCGTAAGCTTTTTCTAAATCAATAAAAATCAAAATGTAGATTTCCTTATTATCTCGGAACTTCTCCATCAAACCTCTCAGTAAATGTATAGCTTCCATAGTAGACCCGTCCGATATAAATTCAAATTGATTATGAGAAATTTTTGTGATGCGTCTTAACCTATGTTCAATTACCCTCATTATGAGAAATTTTCGTGATGCATCTTAACCTATGTTCAATTACCCTCTCCCATAATTTTAAAGTATGACACATCAACTTAATACGTCTTAACCTATGTTAATTACCCCTCTCCCATAATATTAAAGTATGACACATCAACTTAATTACTATAATTTGCACACTCTTGTGCATCCCCTTTATTCTTAAAAATGGGAACCAAAATACTCTTCCCCCGCCTCAGGCATCTTTTTAGTTTTTTAAATAATATTAAAGAGTTTAGTAAGCTAAGAAACTCCCTTTTCGGGCATCTTTTTAGTTTTTAAAAGAATATTAGAGAGTTTAGTAAGCCAAAAAACTCCCAAATCTTCCAAATATTTCCACACTTCAATTGGGATATCATCAGGTCCTACAGACTCACCCTTAGTTTTCTTTAAAGTCTCCTCAACTTCTTTTTTGCTAATGCGACGGTAAAAATGAAACCTTTTATTATTATTCACGATATTAAGATCACTAAGGTCGATCATCTTTTCAGAAACTTCATTAAAAAATTTATCAAAGTAATTGACCCACCTATGTTGAATGTCATAGCAACACATAAATCGAAAAAATTCATGATTACTAAATTATGAAAAATTTTATTCATAAAAAGAAATATTTTTCAACCGGGTTGACCGCCGCCTCATGCAGGACTAAATCTCGGTTCATTAAACTCGAATACTACAAGCTCCCCCTAAATTTATATTTCTCTACTTTTATTTTTCGGCACGTACATTTGAAATTGAACTGACCACCCGAAAATCAGCCAATTCACCCCTCAGAGTCGTCACCTCAGCCCAGAGAGCTTTCAAGTTTATTAATTAGGCCTGGAGTGCTTCCATGTCTACGACCTTGGCTCGGAGAACCTCCAGTTCGGTGACTTGGGTTCCAAGAATCTCCATATCTACAAATGCAATTGCCAACTCCTCCCAAAGATCTGGGACAGTGGTTTCTCATAGAATATTGGTAGCCCGAGCAAAGGAGTCCACGGTCTAGTCCATATGGTGAGCTTACGACCCTTGTGACTCCCCACGACCGTCAATTTCTCTCTCAGTATCGACCGAAATAGGCGTTAAAATCAGATGAGGAATTGGGGTGGAAACTCCTTTGTCCGTAACCTGGACAGAAGCGTCAGCCTGTTCCGCAGGCTCGATTTGGCGTGCCACTCCTTAGGATAGAGAGCAAATAATGTCCACAGTTTCTTCTGCAAGGATCAGACTAATGTTACAAAGACAAATGAGAATGCCGAATAAAAAAGAACTACAAAATTACCATGCATTATTTCCGATGAATGGAAGCTCTCTTTGACGAGAGAGGGCATACCACCATGAGGGTCTTTCTCGACTGGTGTTAAAGGAAGAATATCTACAGTTGGTAGAGCTTCAATCCTCATAGCCTCATCGGCTAAACTACAAAGTGGTTCATCGTCACTGGGCGAAGCATCATCTTGAATAGTTTTCAAGGCTGGAGGATGAAGCAGTGAAAAATTCGGTGGCTGAACTTGCACAGTCGTCTCTGGGGGTTCCCCCTCCTCAGACCGTAATTAGAACAGATGGTGACGGAGCAGCGCACAGTCCAATACTTTTCCTTCCTTCCGCCTCCTTCCCATAAGTGGTTCCATGTCAGATGATTCATCAACCTCTTCAACACGAGGCTGTTTGGTAGACAGATGTTTAACTGATTTTTGTCGATTCGACCAGCCTCTTTTTGCCGACTGTTTTTGTCTCATCCCCTTTCCTTTTTACAAACGGATGTGACTCTTCGCCCACCTTTTCCTTAAGTAGTGGATGGGAACTATTCAGTTTTATTTTTCCTTCGTCTCCTGCAGGGTGGGTTCTACAAATTGTAAATCCAAAAGCCTTCAGCGAGGCTTTCTCACTTACTGGTTTTATTGGCTCCAGAGATATTTGTTCTCCTGGATGACTGACTCACAAGAGTAAGATGCAGGGGATGGGAAAAGTGGAAAATGCACTCAACGCCCTATTTATAGAAAAAGGGGCACAAAAATTAAGGGAGTATAAATTAAGATAGATATTTATTACTATTTATATGAACTATCATGTTATTTAATTCTCTTATTCTTTTGGAAGCTATCACTTTCAAAGAAGTAAGAGAATTGTGAAACTAATTATATACATCAGTAATGTGCCTACTCGAATCTCGAGGAGAAATAATTGGAGATATGAAGGACATGGATTATTCGTGCAAATGATCTGTTGATCTCATAGAATGAACGAATGTAGAGAATGAACGACCCTACAAGCATCACATAGCCTCATCAGCACTAATCACCCAGTAATTATCATCATGAAAATTAATGGTTGCCCAAGATGAGGTACTTTAGTATAGAAATATAGACCGAAGGTAGGCTTGTCGAATTACAGTGATTTATCCTTTGCCTGATGAAATAATTCTATCTTAGGATGACACATATTCATATCCAGTTTTCACAGAATACACGACCAAAGATCATTGAAGACGAACAAAGGATGTTGAGTCTCCGAAGTAATCATGACCAACCTATTGAACTCCAAACAACCAAATTGGATAGTTACGAATATGAAGCTGTGTTCAAGGTAGCTAGATAAGCATAGCGACACTAGTATTAGTTATGGAGTCTGAATAAATGATATTCAAGTTATAAATGTATGAACAACTCATTAATTATAGCAGCATTCCCTTCTTAATAGTAGAAAACTATGTAACTTACAAATCCTGCTTATGAACTATATAATAGGAAGATCATTTTCATGAAAGGGAACTCCGAACAGAATCCTCACTATAAAGTTTAAAGTGTTCAAGTCTTTCTTCTCTCTTCTTCTTTCATCTGGACTAACGTTATATTCCTTAGACATGATCTGCAAAATGGATTATAATCCAACAATTTAGTTGTTTGATTATAGTACTAAATTCTTTAACAATTTTTTCTTCAATGTAAATTTATCAATTATAATCTTTTTAAAATTCTCAGATTTACTATTAGTATTATTTGTGCTCATAAGAGGGTAAATAGTATTGATAATCTATTCCTTTTAGTTTTTTTTATTTTTTATTAATTATGACTAATTTTATTACTTTGATATTTTCATTTGTAAACCATATTACAAAAAGAACTAAGAGTTATCCTCCTCAATTTCAAGTAATTAAACCATTAAAATACATATTTGAAATTTCTATTTTTTGTTCCTCTGTGATAATCTTTCTATGTGTAGGGAGAGATTCACTGAAACCGATTCTAGAGATTCAAAGCAAAACATAGAGCAGAAGTATACAAAATAAAAAATCATAGAAAATAAAAAAACACACAGATTTAACATGGAAAAACCCGAGAACGAAAAAAATTGCGAAGTCTTACCACACCAACAAAATAGGCTTTAGGGTTTAGGTTTAGGGTTTAGAGTTTAGGGTTTAGGGAAGTCTCCCCATAATTTGGAGCACTTCAAGATGCTCCTTATGTCTCCTTAGAACAGGAGAAATTGAAATCCAACTTGACGCACATATTCGATCGACATAATCGAAACTTAAATCGGAGAACAGTACAAATACGCCGCGGTAGAGCTCAACAGCGCTCCAAATGGTGTAAGGATGTTTATGTTCGGGTGTTGCAATGTCGTGATCTCGAGTTTTTGAATTTGAATTGAGTATTGTGGCACTCCCTTCTAGAATCCTCGATGCCCCCCTCAGGGACCTGCGGCGCCCCTGTTAGGGTGCTGGAGTGTCAAGCGCTCAAGTTCTTAGACCTAGAATGAGTGCTACGACACCCCCTTTTGAGTGTTGTGGCGCTGCTATTCTAAGCGTTGGGGCATTGCATGTAGCCCTGTGTCATTCGGTATAGGAACTAAAATTTTTAGTGGCAACATTCTTGAACCCAAATCAAGCATAAATGGTGAAATTAGGGCTCTCAATGAACAATTGATCAACACAATTAGGCTTCACATAATAACAATATTCTACTTGGAGACTAATTGCCATCAAGTCTGCTCCTCCAAATCTACAACATTTTCATAGTAATCAATTGTAGTGTGATTCATTCATGTCTCAACCTTCCTGGACTCCAACTAAAGCCAAGCATAACTTCAATTTCTCAGATGTCACAGCNTGTGAAGTCTTACCACACCAACAAAATAGGTTTTAGGGTTTAGGGTTAGGGCAAGGGTTTACGGTTAGGGTAAGGGTTTAGGGAAGTTTCCCCATAATTTGGAGCACTTCAAGATGCTCCTTATGTCTCCTTCGAACAAGAGAAATTGAAATCCAACTTGACGCACATGTTCGATCGACATAATCGAAACTTAAATCGGAGAACAGTACAAATACGCCGCGATAGAGCTCAACAGTTCTCCAAATGGTGTAAGGACGTTTATGTTCAGGTGTTGCAATGTTGTGATCTCGAGTTTTTGAATTTGAATTGAGTATTGTGGCACTCCCTTCTAGAATCCTCGATGCCCCTCTCAGGACCTGCGGCGCCCCCATCAGGGTGCTGGAGTGTCAAGCGCTCAGGTTCTTAGACCTAGAATGAGTGCTACGACACCCCCTTTTGAGTGTTGTGGCGCTGCTATTCTAAGCATTGGGGCATTGCATGCAGTCCTGCGTCATTCGGTATAGGAACTAAAATTTTTTAGTGGCAACATTACTGAACCCAAAATTGGTGGGACACCCCCGATAAACTCACTATCAAGCACAGATAGTGAAATTAGGGCTCTCAATGAACAATTGATCAACACAATTAGGCTTCACATAATAAAAATATTCTACTTGTAGACTAATTGCCATCAAGTCTGCTCCTTCAAATCTACAACATTTTCATAGTAAATAATTGTAGTGTGGTTTATTCATGTCTCAACCTTCCTGGAATCCAACTAAAGCCAAACATAACTTCAATTTCTCAAATGTCACAGCCTTAGGCAACATATCTATAGAACTCTGAGCTGTGTGTATCTTCTCCAAAGATAATTCATCATCTTTTACGAGCAAATAAATGAAATTATACTTTAGTTGAATGTGCTTTGTCCTAGCATAACATGCAATATTTTTTATTAGATGAAACACACTTATACTATCACTTTGAAGCATTGCATTCTCTTACTGCCCAGCTATGATAGCAATATGCTCACCTTATGTAGTCGATAAAACAATAATATTTTGTAATCTAGAAACCCAATTTGCTATTGTGCTCTCCAAAATGAAGATATAACTTCTACTTTTTTTTTACCATCAATATCTCTTATCAGATCTGAATGTACATATCCCTGCACTTCCAAAATAAAGTGTCTTATTGATTGTTTTTTTGAAGTTTTTGAGAATCCACTTTATCAACTCCCAATGTTATTTCTTTGGACCATATTTGGCCTTATACAAACTTCTAATTGCTCAAACATATGAAGTTCTTCTCCTCTGTGTTTTCTCTGCTTCAAACTTAGGCGATTCTTTCTTAGATAATTTTAAAGTGACTACCTGAGGGGTTGCAAACAGATTTTGTCTCACTTATGTTGAATCTCTGTAGAATATTCTCAATATATTTTGCCTGAGGCAACTTTAATGTACCTGCACTCCTGTCCCTGATGATTTTCTTGCTTGGCTCCATATCATTCATTTAAAACTCTCTTGATAATTTCTCCTTCAAGTCTCTGGTTTTCTCCATATCTGCTCATGCACTCAACATGTCATCCACATATAAAAGAAACATAATATAGTAATTATAAAATATTTAATGAAACAACATTAATATATCAAACATTTTATGTACCCACTATCTGACATAAATTTGTCAAATCTCTGTACCACTACCTTAGTGTATGCTGCAAAACCATAATTGCTCTTTTTCAGTTTACAGGTCATGTCTTCTTTTCATGGAACTTCATATCTCAGTGGTTGCACCATATATAATTTTTCTTCTGAGTCATCACATAAGAAGGTTGTCTTTATAGCCAGTTGCTCTAGATGTAGATATTTCTATACTTTTATGCTCAACACAAATCTGATGATTATCATCTTCACTAAAAGAGAAACTATCTCAGTAAATTCAACTACTTTTTTTTTGGTAAAATCTATTTACAACAAGTCTTGTCTTGTAACACTTGCTACCATCTGCTCTTCTTTCAGCCTGTAAAACCACGTGTGCAGTGTTTTTTTTCATCTGATAGTTCTGTCAATTCTCATGTCAGATTTGACATAAGTGACTTCATCGTATCATCCATGACAAACTCTTACTTCGAGTCTTCTAGTTGAGTGACCTTGTCAGGGTACTCTGGTTCACCATTATCAATCATTCATAGGTAGTTCAAAGAAGGAGAATTCCTTTATATCAGATGTGTAGTTTTTGTTGAACCTCCTAACTTTAGTAGAAAGTGTTTGAGGAACTTTCTGTGTTTCATCAGATTGAGCATCTTTTCTTTCTTCATCTTCTTGATGACTTGTTTCTTCTCTTTCAAAATATTTGGAAGGGTCCTTAGAAGTAACTAATGAACAATCTAGAGTTCTGTTTCTGTCATTGTACAACTCTATTTCATTGAAAGTGACATCCCTGTTTCTAATAAATGTATGATTCTAATAGTCATAAACTTTGTAACCAAATTCATCTGAGTCATACGAAGTGCACTTGACAAATATTGAATCAAGCTTACTTCTGGATCCTGCATCAACATGAACATATGATGAATAACCAAATACTTTTAGGTGAGATAGATTTATCTCTTTGTCACTCCAAGCTTTTTTAGGTAAGTCTTCATTCAAAATACTAATGAACTACGATTTATCAGAAAAACTGTAGTGTTCTGTGCTTCTGCACAAAACTGTTTTGACAAGCCTACATACAACTTCATACCCCTGGCATGCTCTGTGGCAGTTCTATTCATGCGCTCAACAACACATTTTTGCTGTCGTGTATTTAGAAAAGTAACTTATGTCTAATTTTTTCTGAAGCACAACAACTTTTGAACATCTGATCCTAATGCTCGATATTATTATCGGATCTGAGACATTTCAAGCTCAAATTTGTCTCATTCTCAACTATGAATTTTTCACTTCTTATACACATCAAATACATCAGGTTTATATTTCAACTATACCCATACATGTCTGGTGTGACCATCAATGAAAATGACAAAATATTGAGAACCTCTAACAGATTGAACTGGAGTAGACCCACTTTTTGAGAAAGTAATATTCTTTTGCTTTTCATAAACACAATCTTCACAAAAATTTGACTCCGAGGACTTTAAACTTTGACGTTTGTTTTTAGAAGGCAGGGACTTCATACTTTTTGTCACTCATATCACCAAGATTGTGGTGCCAGAGACCTGTTTCAACCTCTATTTTGGCTATTCTATTGGATTCAAACATCTCATTGATAAGATGAATGGTACCTTCAATGTTGTCTCAAGTTTTCACTATTGCAACTTTAATCACATTCCATGAATCATCTGTAAAAGCGGTCATATATTATGATCTTGCAAACTGACTTAAAGAAATCACATTTCTCTTCAAACATGAAACATGTTTGACTTCTTTCAGTTTATAAACTAATTCATTTGGCAACATGATATTAACATCACCATTTCTAATAATACTATAGGCCTCACAAATACATCTTCCCTAGATTACTATGAGTATAACTTTTGAACACCTCTTTTTTATGGCAAGCATGAAAAGAGGCACTAGAATTAACTGTCCACAATTCAGTATTATCTAGGGATCAAATAAGGGAGTCACCTTGAATTTCATCTATAATGATATTTGTAGAAAGCCTTCTATTTGGACCTTAATCATCATCCCTTTTTGAGCTTTGCAGTCATTTTTAAAGTGATATTTATTTTCATAGTTTCAACATTCATTTTTGTCTTTTTCTCTCCATGACCTGAACTCTCCTCTCCTAGGGTTGAATCTTCCTCGTCTTGTGTTTCTATCCAGATTCATTTCCTTAGTACAGACATTCAAATAGAATTTTGGAAGTTTCACAGCTCCCCTCCTTGCCAAGTTCTTCATTAAGCACTAACCCTACAATATCATTAATATTTAATTTAGTATTACCTGAATTGTTACCACCGCAGTAATTAGTCCATCCCAACTATTTGACAATAAAGATAAGAGTAATAGTCCCTTATCTAACCATCAAACTTAATGCCAACAAAACACAACTAATTTTTCATAGTATTGAAGTTACTCAAGTGTTCAATCACTAAACTATCATTTGCCATTAGTGTAGTGAACAACACCTCTTCATCAAAAAGACTTTGTTTGAAGCCAAATGCTTCTCATACATTCTTCTCGATGCAGTTATGAGATCAACAATAGTCTTATCATTCATAATGTTGAAAGCAACATATGAGAAAAGTGAAAGTCAGATCAAACCTAATTTGTTTAATAAAGAATTTATCATTCTCCCAAAGTCATCGATTCCTATTTTTGAGTGATTCCATCCAATGACAAATACAGTTTCTTTTATTATACAAATATTCAATTTACTTGTTCCATAAACAATATTTGAACTATTGAACTTTTCAACCTTGTACCTCGCTTTGTTAGTCATTGCTCCCACCCAAACCAAAGATCTTTAGAAAACCCGGCTCTGATACCACTTGTTGGGAAGTAGACGTGGAAAATTGATTCGATAGATCTGAATTAAAACTTAGAATACAAGTGCACAAAATAAGAAATCACAAAAAAATATAAAGAACACCAAGATTTAACATGAAAAAACTAGAGAACGGGAACAAACAATAGAGCCACACCGCATCAAGAAATATACTATGAAGAAAATGAGGAGAATAGTACAAAATACACCTCACTCAAGTTTCTTCACAATTTTGAACCCTTCATAACTCTCCTCACCTCTCCTTAGCACAAAAGAAAATAAAATCCAACTTAACGCACATATCCAATTGGCAGGTTCAAAACTTAAATCGGGGAACTACATAAATACGGTTACTGGCGTAGGGAAGCCGTGATAGGGCCGCAACGACTCTTCAAAGGACGTTGGGGCGTTGCAATGTCGTGCTCTTGGGTTTCTAAACCTGAACTGGGTGCTACGACACTCCCCTCAGAGTGGTGCAATGTCGAGCGCTCGGGTTCCTAAATCTGGATTAAGCGTTGCGGTGCCCCTTTCGGAGCGTTGGGGCACTTCTGTTCCAAGAGCCGTGGCGCCGCATCTAGGCACTGCAGCACCTGGTATAGGAAATAAAATTTTTCTAGGGCAGCACTCCCGATCCCAAAATAGGGGGGACACCGCCCATAACCCCCGGCAAATTTACTGTCAAGCATGAACGGTGAACTTTTAGGCTCTGAATCAATAATTGATCAACGCAATTAGACTCCTCATAATAACACTATATCACTCTGAATTTTTAGTATCTCGGACAAAGATACTCCCAAATTATTATTTTTTTATTTACTTTTAATTACTATTTCAGAATTCAGTTGAAGTTGACGTTTATTTTTGAGTATGTCATAGAGTAATTATCTCTGATAAGATGTAATATTTGATTTGAAATTATTTGCGAGAGAAATTACAAAAATTGAATTTTTTTCACTTGTAATTCTGGCCTCTACTCCTTTCGCTTCCCTTGAGGCCACCAGCAGACTCTCGGGTCTCGACCCTCTGTGTAGCAGAGAAGTGAATATGATTTGTTACTTATCAATATATAAATGTGTATTTATACTATTACCTTTAAAGTAATCTCCAACGTCAATTCATAAAGCAGCCAATGCATCTAAGGCGAAGAGGGTGTTTTTGGCTACTATTTTATAAACTCGTTTCAAACTTGACACATGAATGGCGAGAGCAATGTAAAATAAGTCTTATAGGTCTGTATATATGTGTGCTTTGATTAGTGTTTTATTAGTTGAGTTCATGAAAATTAAATAATTTTGTTGTGAAGCCGGATTATATCTTCCTTAATTAATTGTTCGTAAATTAATATAATAAGCTGTTCTACAATGCAAACAAAAATGTTAAAATTCAGGAAAGCATGCTTTCCCAAACACTCGAATCATAAAAGTGGCGCTAGGAAACTAAAGAAAAAAAAAGGTTTAAAATCCCCACCTCGCCCCACACTTTTCTCCTTCAAACAACCAAAGCAGAAATCCTTTGGCTTTTTGTCGACGATCGGAATTTAATTAGGTTTTGAATCTTTTAGGATGCGGGGTCCCGTATTGTCCGTGGGTTCATACAACCTGAGAGAGACATATAAAGAGTGTGAAAGCAGAGGATGAAATTGTTCTACAAGTAAAAGTTTTCTTCTCTTCAATGATCTACTTGTTTCCTCGAAAGGAGGAAGTGATTTAATCTCTTCCTAAAAACGACAGAATTAAAGAGAGAGAGAGCAGTAGAGCAATCGACCAATCCCTCTTTGAAGGTTCCCTCTGCTTATTCTTAAGAGAGAATAAAATAAAATCATGAACCGTACGAAACGAATTTTGTCCACGATGTCTTGTTGAAAGACCGCGATGTGGATGTCAAGCAGCTCCTCAATGATGATGCACCATATATCAATCCTTTTAATTCGGATCCTTATTTTGGCTATTTGTCAATCCTGAGGTTCACTGACCAAGGCCAACTCAATAGACTGGTCAACTCTTTCAATTTGACAGGTCAATCTGGTAGATTTGATGAATCCGATGAGGTATGTATTAGGCATGATGATGGGCTCCAAACCCTGTGGTACTTCAGATATCCATTGGTCGAGAGTTGGTCCACCAAAGCCCCTTTATTTTTTATGGGCCATGGAGACCAATTGTCTTTATACAAAAGGGAATAAAAATGAAGTTAAGAATCTCAAAGTAATAATTATTCTATTTCACCGACTTTGTCAAATTAATTCACAGCTTATCCCTTTGAAATTTAACCTCTAATATAAATTGTGCCTGCAGGTACCTTGAAGGTGACTTTGACCGTTATGTTAATCAGATCAGACAGCCTCATATTTGGGGAGGAGAGCCAGAGCTGATAATGTGCTGTCATGTTCTCAGGTGACTATTACTTCTCTTGCTTACTATTTTGAAGCTTTAAAATACTGAAAGCCTATCTACTACTGTTGTACGCCTAATGTAACGCCTCTTCAGGATGCCAATAACAGTTTATATGCATACTAAGGGATCTGAAGGGCCTAATGTTATAGCAGAATATGGTCAGGAATATGGAAATGAGGATCCAGTTCGTGTTTTATACCATGGCTATGGACATTATGATGCACTGCAGCTTCCTCTTGGCAGAGCACAACCTAAATTGTAAGTTAATTCTCTCTCTCTCTCTCTCTCTCTCTCTCTGTGCAACCATTTCTTATAATTTGGACTGTTAGCTGAATTTAAATAACTTGAGGTGTAGGTGTAGTCTAATATGATCTTTCAATGTTTTAATTTGTGTTTGTAAATGATTTNAACCATTTCTTGTAATTTGGACTGTTAGCTGAAGTTAAATAACTTGAGGTGTAGGTGTAGTCTAATATGATCTTTCAATGTTTTAATTTGTGTTTGTAAATGATTTAGGAGAAAATTTTTAAAATAATTTCTTTATTTTTTATGGGGTGCTACTTTAGTCACATAATATATGAAAGTGTCAAATTAGTTCTCAAATTTTTTTTAAAGGAGAATGAAACCTCCCTTATTTTAAAAGAGTTTAGGGATTATTTCAGATCATATTAGGAGAGTATAAGGATTACTTTGATATTTTTATAAACTATGAAACTAAAATAAATTCTGAGAAAAAATTAGGAGATTATTTGACATTTCTTAAATTTTTTTAGAAGATTTACTTACATGTCATACACTTCCTATGTATTTTCAAATCTAATAGTATTTACATATCTAATAGTGAAATAGTTGAATCCAAATTTTTTCTGGAGAGAGCCTTGGAATAGAGCTTTAGGAACATAGAGAGAGAAACATAGAGAGAGAGAGAGAGAGAGTACAATGATTTGGCCCTCAGGGCCAAAATAGGATATTCCTGGGCACTATAACCCATTTTATATTAATGAATAGTTGGATTATAAAGAGAGGGAGAGAAGCCCCTATTATTAGGACATAGAAGAACAAAAAGTAAAATTTCATGATTGCCTCTGCNTACAATGATTTGGCCCTCAGGGCCAAAACAGGATATTCCTGGGCACTATAACCCATTTTATATTAATGAATAGTTGGATTAGAAAGAGAGGGAGAGAAGCCCCTATTATTAGGACATAGAAGAACAAAAAGTAAAATTTCATGATTGCCTCTGCTTTAGAGAGGTTTTACAGGGCATTATAGTCTTTTTGCATGTCTGGGTCTGTTGCTTGGAAGCCCATTGGACCAATCGACTGAACCGGTCTCGGTTGGCTCTTATTTATGGCTGCTGGTCGGGTTTTGAGTGGAATGGCTGATCGGCTCTTGGATGGTTGGTCGGCTTTTCTGATTGTCAGTGTTTGATAATCTTTGGGGGACCTTCGAGGGAGCTTAATATTTTCCTTGTAAAATAGTGCTCCTTGAAGGGTTAGGCTTTTGTTCGATCGTTTCCTTCATATTGGACGACAATGATGTATTTGTTGGAGTGTTTGTGGACTTTTAGCCATTTTCATTTGTTATAGCATGACTGGTTTTTTGGCTTGCTGATTCTTGGCCGCCTATGAGTCGGTCAGATTTGTGTGGCGCACCATCTTTTGTCAGAGAGTTCCTCGTCATGCCTTCTTCAATCCAGACTGCTAAATCATCTCAAGATTCATGCCAACACATTTTTCGGTGTAAAGTAACTTTTAATTTTTATCTCCNTCACCATCTTTTGTCAGAGAGTTCCTCATCATGCCTTCTTCAATCAAGACTGCTAAATCATCTCAAGATTCATGCCAACACATTTTTCGGTGTAAAGTAACTTTTAATTTTTATCTCCATACCATTTAACCTATGCATGAAAAATATTATTTTTTTTAAAAATTTAATAGTTTAAGATTCAAGTGTAATGAATATAAAAATCAAATTTGAAGGGTTGGACATGTAAATACAAGGAATTGCGTGTATGTGAATGCCTTTTTTTTTGTTACTTTTTTGTTTATGGAACTCGTAACATCTTAAAGTCACAACTTTGGGCTTTTCGCAGGCATATGAAAAGATGAATTAATCTGGACAAAAGATCTTGTATAGCTTATGCATGATTCGAAGAGGGACAGTCGGTACTTTGTATCAACAAATTCAATCAAATTTGTAGCGTTGTCTGCTTATGCAACACTAATATTTAATGTTACANGACTTCATATCCCAGTGGTTGCACCATATATAATTTTTTTCTTCTGAGTCATCATGTAAGAAGGCTATCTTTATAGCCAGTTGCTCTAGATGTAGATATTTCTATACTTTTCTGCTCAACACAAATCTGATGATTATCATCTTCACTAAAAGAGAAACTATCTCAATAAATTCAACTTTTTTTTTTTGGTAAAATCCATTTACAACAAGTCTTGTCTTATAACGCTTGCTACCATCTGCTCTTCTTTCAGCCTGTAAACCCACCTGTGCAGTGTTTTTTTTTTCATCTGATAGTTCTGCCAATTCTGATGTTAGATTTGACATAAGTGACTTCATCATATCATCCATGACAAACTCTTACTCCGAGTCTTCTAGTTGAGTGACCTCGTCATGGTACTCTAGTTCACCATTATCAATCATTAATAGGTAGTGCAAAGAAGGAGAATACCTTTGTATCATATGTGTAGTTTTTGTTGAACCTCCTAACTTTAGTAGAAAGTGTTTGAGGAACTTCCTGTGTTTCATCAGATTGAACATCTTTTCTTTCTTCATCTTCTTGATGACTTGTTTCTTCTCTCTCAAAATATTTGGAAGGGTCTTTAGAAGTAACTAATGAACAATCCAGAGTTCTGTTTCTGTCCTTTTACAACTCTATTTCATTGAAAGTGACATCCTTGTTTCTAATAAATTTATGATTCTAATAGTCATAAACTTTGTAACCAAATTCATCTGAGTCATACCCAATAAAAGTGCACTTGAAAAATTTTGAATCAAGCTTACTTCTGGATCTTGCATCAACATGAACATATGATGAATAACCAAATACTTTCAAATGAGATAGATTTATCTCTTTGTCACTCAAAGCTTTTTTAGGTAAGCCTTCATTCAAAATACTAATGAACTACGATTTATCAGAAAAACTGTAGTGTTCTCTGCTTTTGTACAAATCTGTTTTGGCAAGCCTACATATAACTTCATTCCCCTGGCATGCTCTATGGCAATTCTATTCATGCGCTCAACAACACATTTTCGCTATCGTGTTTTTAGAAAAGTAACTTATGTCTATTTTTTTCTGAAGCACAATAACTTTTGACATCTGATCCTAATGCTTGATATTATTATCTGATCTGAGACATTACAAGCGCAAACCTGTCTTATTCTCAACTTTGAATTTTTCACTTCTTATACACATCAAATACATCAGGTTTATATTTCAACTACACTCATACATGTCTGGCGTGACCATCAACGAAAATGACAAAATATTGAGAACCTCTAATAGATTGAACTGGAGTAGACCCACTTTTTGAGAAAGTAATATTCTTTTGCTTTTCATAAACACAAACTTCACAAAAATCTGACTCCGAGGACTTTAAACTCTGATGTTTTTAGAAGGCAGGGACTTCGTACTTTTTGTCACTCATATCACCAAAATTGTGGTGCCAGAGACCTGTTTCAACCTCTGTTCTGGCTATTCTATTGGATTTAAACATCTCATTGATAAGATGAATGGTACCTTCAATGTTATCTCAAGTTATCACCATTGCAGCTTTAATCACATTCCATGAATCATCTTTAAAAGCGGTCATATATTATGATCTTGCAAACTGACTTAAAGAAATCACATTTCTCTTCAAACATGAAACATGTTTGACTTCTTTCAGTTTATAAACTAATTCATTTGGCAACATGATATTAACATCACCATTTCTAATAATACTATTGGCTTTGTTATCTCACAAATACATCTTCCCTAGATCACCATGAGTATAACTTTTGAACACCTCTTTTTTATGGCAAGCATGAAAAGAGGCACTTGAATTAAGTGTCCACAATTCAGTATTATCTTAGGATCAAATAAGGGAGGCACCTTGAATTTCATCTGTAATGATATTTGTAGAAAGCCTTCTATCTGGACTTTAATCATCATCCCTTTTTGAGCTTTGCAGTTCTTTTTAAAGTGATATTTATTTCCATAGTTTCAACATTCATTTTTGTCTTTTTCTCTTCCTGGCCTAAACTTTCCTCTCCTAGGGTTGAATCTTCCTCGTCTTGTGTTTCTATCCAGATTCATTTCCTTAGTACAGACATTCAAATAGAATTTTTGAAGTTTCACAGCTCCCCTCCTTGCCAAGTTCTTCATTAAGCACTAACCTTACAATATCATTAATATTTAATTTAATATTACCTGAATTGTTACCACCGCAGTAATTAGTCCATCCCAACTATTTGACAATGAAGATAAGAGTAATAGTCCCTTATCTAACCATCAAACTTAATGCCAACAAAACACAACTGATTTTTTAGTGTTGAAGTTACTCAAGTGTTCAACCACTGAACTATCATTTTTCATTATCGTAGTGAACAACACCTCTTCATCAAAAAGACTTTGTTTGAAGCCAAATGCTTCTCATACATTCTTCTCGATGCAGTTATGAGATCAACAATAGTCTTATTATTCATAATGTTGAAAGCAACATATGAGAAAAGTGAAAGTCAAATCAAACCTAATTTGTTTAATAAAGAATTTCTCATTCTCCTAAAGTCATCGATTCCTATTTTTGAGTGATTCCATCTAATGACAAATACAGTTTCTTTTAATATACAAATATTTAATTTACGTGCTCCAGAAACAATATTTGAACTATTGAACTTTTCAACCTTGTACCTCGCTTTGTTAGCCATTGCTCCCACTCAAACCAAAGATCTTTAGAAAACCCTGCTATGATACCACTTGTTGGAAAGTAGAGGCAGAAAATTGATTCGATAGATCTAAGTTAAAACTTAGAATACAAGTGCACAAAACAAGAAATCACAAAAAAATATAAAGAACACGAAGATTTAACGTGAAAAAACTCGAGAACAGGAACAAACAATGGAGCCACACCGCACCAAGAAATCCACTATGAAGAAAATGAGGAGAATAGTACAAAATACACCTCACTCAAGTTTCTTCACAATTTTGAACCCTTCATAACTCTCCTCACCTCTCCTTAGCATGAAAGAAAATAAAATCCAACTTAACGCACATATCCAATTGGCAGGATCAAAACTTAAATTGGGGAACTACATAAATACGGTAACTGGCGTCGGGAAGCCGTGATAGGGCCGCAACGACGCTTCAAAGGACGTTGGGACGTTGCAATGTCGTGCACTTCGGTTTCTAAAACTGAACTGGGCGCTACGACACTCCCCTCGGAGTGGTGCAGTGTCGAGCGCTCAGGTTCCTAAATCGAGATTAAGAGTTGCGGTACCCCTTTCCGAGCATTGGGGCACTTCTGTTCCAAGAGCCGTGGCGCCGCATCTAAACACTGCAGCGCCTGGTATAGGAAATAAATTTTTTCTAGGGCAGCACTCCCGATCCCAAAATAGGGGGGACACTTACTGTCAAGCATGAACGGTGAACTTTAGGCTCTGAATGAATAATTGTTCAACGCAATTAGACTCCTCTTAATAACACTATATCACTCTGAATTTTTAGTATCTCGGACAAAGATACTCCCAAATTATTATTTTTTTATTTACTTTTAATTACTATTTCAGAATTCAGTTGAAGTTGACGTTTATTTTTGAGTATGTCATAGAGTAATTATCTCTGATAAGATGTAATATTTGATTTGAAATTATTTGCGAGAGAAATTACAAAAATTGAATTTTTTTTACTTGTAATTCTGGCCTCTACTCCTTTCGCTTCCCTTGAGGCCACCAGCAGACTCTCGGGTCTCGACCCTCTGTGCAGCAGAGAAGTGAATATGATTTGTTACTTATCAATATATAAATGTGTATTTATATTATTACCTTTAAAGTAATCTCCAACGTCAATTCATAAAGCAGCCAATGCATCTAAGGCGAAGAGGGTGTTTTTGGCTACTATTTTATAAACTCGTTTCAAACTTGACACATGAATGGCGAGAGCAATGTAAAATAAGTCTTATAGGTCTGTATATATGTGTGCTTTGATTAGTGTTTTATTAGTTGAGTTCATGAAAATTAAATAATTTTGTTGTGAAGCCGGATTATATCTTCCTTAATTAATTGTTCGTAAATTAATATAATAAGCTGTTCTACAATGCAAACAAAAATGTTAAAATTCAGGAAAGCATGCTTTCCCAAACACTCGAATCATAAAAGTGGCGCTAGGAAACTAAAGAAAAAAAAAGGTTTAAAATCCCCACCTCGCCCCACACTTTTCTCCTTCAAACAACCAAAGCAGAAATCCTTTGGCTTTTTGTCGACGATCGGAATTTAATTAGGTTTTGAATCTTTTAGGATGCGGGGTCCCGTATTGTCCGTGGGTTCATACAACCTGAGAGAGACATATAAAGAGTGTGAAAGCAGAGGATGAAATTGTTCTACAAGTAAAAGTTTTCTTCTCTTCAATGATCTACTTGTTTCCTCGAAAGGAGGAAGTGATTTAATCTCTTCCTAAAAACGACAGAATTAAAGAGAGAGAGAGCAGTAGAGCAATCGACCAATCCCTCTTTGAAGGTTCCCTCTGCTTATTCTTAAGAGAGAATAAAATAAAATCATGAACCGTACGAAACGAATTTTGTCCACGATGTCTTGTTGAAAGACCGCGATGTGGATGTCAAGCAGCTCCTCAATGATGATGCACCATATATCAATCCTTTTAATTCGGATCCTTATTTTGGCTATTTGTCAATCCTGAGGTTCACTGACCAAGGCCAACTCAATAGACTGGTCAACTCTTTCAATTTGACAGGTCAATCTGGTAGATTTGATGAATCCGATGAGGTATGTATTAGGCATGATGATGGGCTCCAAACCCTGTGGTACTTCAGATATCCATTGGTCGAGAGTTGGTCCACCAAAGCCCCTTTATTTTTTATGGGCCATGGAGACCAATTGTCTTTATACAAAAGGGAATAAAANATGTATATATGTATGCTTTGATTAGTGTTTTATTAGTTGAGTTCATGAAAATTAAATAATTTTGCTGTGAAGCCGGATTATATCTTCCTTAATTAATTGTTCGTAAATTAATATAATAAGCTGTTCTATAATGCAAACAAAAATGTTAAAATTCAGGAAAGCATGCTTTCCCAAACACTCAAATCATAAAAGCCGCGCTAGGAAAATAAAGAAAAAAAAAGGTTTAAAATCCCCACCTCGCCCCACACTTTTCTCCTTCAAACAACCAAAGCAGAAATCTTTTGGCTTTTTCTCGACGATCGGAATTTAATTAGGTTTTGAATCTTTTAGGATGCAGGGTCCCGTATTGTTCGTGGGTTCATACAACCTGAGAGAGACATATAAAGAGTGTGAAAGAAGAGGATGGAATTGTTCTACAATGTTGAAATTTTCCTCTCTTTAATGATCTACTTGTCCCCTCGAAAGGAGGAAGTGATTTAATCTCTTCCTAAAAACGACAGAATTAAAGAGAGAGAGCAGTAGAGCAATCGACCAATCCCTCTTTGAAGGTTCCCTCTGTCTATTCTTAAGAGAGAATAAAATAAAATCATGAACCGTATGAAACGAATTTTGTCCACGATGTCTTGTTGAAAGATCACGATGTGGATGTCAAGCAGCTCTTGAATGATGATGCACCATATATCAATCCTTTTAATTCCGATGCTTAATTTGGCTATTTGTCAATCTTGAGGTTCACTGACCAAGGCCAACTCAACAGACTGGTCAACTCTTTCAATTTGACAGGTCAATCTGGTAGATTTGATGAATCCGACGAGGTATGTATTAGGCATGATTATGGGCTCCAAACCCTGTGGTACTTCAGATATCCAAAGCCCCTTTATTTTTTATGGGCCATGGAGACCAATTGTCTTTATACAAAAGGGAATAAAAATGAAGTTAAGAATCTCAAAGTAATAATTATTCTATTTCACCGACTTTGTCAAATTAATTCACAGCTTATCCCTTTGAAATTTAACCTCTAATATAAATTGTGCCTGCAGGTACCTTGAAGGTGACTTTGACCGTTATGTTAATCAGATCAGACAGCCTCATATTTGGGGAGGAGAGCCAGAGCTGATAATGTGCTGTCATGTTCTCAGGTGACTATTACTTCTCTTGCTTACT
>JXCR01146163.1:292669-304305 GCA_002079205.1 Phalaenopsis hybrid cultivar
TGTAATTGCAATGATTTTAAAAATTATTTTAAGTATTTTATACAGAATTTAATTTATCATTAAATAAAATAAATATGAAGAAATAATAATTTAAACAAATTGTTTAAAAACAAATTGATGCCTATATATATATATAATAATAATAATAATAATAATAATAATAATAATAATATAATTTTTTGTTGTTATGTAAAACTTGGGAAGTTCACAACTAATTTTTTTTCTAGTAAGATTAACATACGTGCCGCCTTGATTAGAAAATGTGTATTTTACTTTTTAAAAGTTAAAATGGTAGTATGTTTTGTGATATGAAAGGATTGGGAGGTATAAATATAAAAAGTAAAAGTTAGATGGTGGATATGTAAATACAGAGAACTTGGTGCATCTGTAAGTGACCTTTTTTCTAAGCCAGCATTAGGATATTGTCATTTAAAAAATTGGGCAATATCTTTCTTTTTTTAATTTGATTAATCACAATTTAAGTTTATATATATAAAAAAAAAACACGATGAGAAGTATTATGATCCATGTATCTCTTTCATGTTTTAACTCGTAGATGCATTTTTTCAGAGAAATTTATATTTAAATTAAAAAGAAAATTTGAATGTATTTTAAAATTATCAAAAGCTGAAAGATTTGAGGCACTAGAGTGATTATTTAGCGTGTAGCATTGCACAAAAGTTCAACACATAGTTAGGTAATTAAAGTGACACGTAGAGTTAACTAGAGGTTTTTACATGGAAACCTGAAAGAAAAATAATCGAGTGGCCTAGTTTAGCTGAAATGATCCACTATGGGAAAGTGATTACATGTCTAGACCCTTATTCCACAAGCCAAAAAAAATTATACAGTTCTCAAAGTGTAATGTTCATAGGCTGAAAAAATCATTGCACAACAGTCAGGATTGGCTGAAGTGAGATTAGTTGTCGGAGACTTAATATATCCTCTTTGAAGTGTGTTGTTGCACTGTGTTTAGAATGATGTGTTGTTTTGTAGGGTGCTTAGTTTCTTCGCGACAATAGTAACTCTGCACAATACTTCGTTATTCCAAAGATTACGTCTTGGACTCTGCATGGGGCATCGCTACAACAAGCAAGGGCTGGCTGGAGGTGGTCAAGGATAGTCGACAAGTGGTGGTCGATGGTTGCAGGAGCAAGGAGTGTTCATTGCGTATTACTATAATTCAACTCCTTCATGAACCAGCTCCAGGTTCAGCTCCTCTTGTTTAAATTCTAGATCCCTTTTCATGAAGGGAGTAGAGTCTTATTTATAGTGTTTAGGATATGCTTTCTTGCAGGAAGGATTCCAGACCACTCCATCAGATGACCCATAAAGAATCCCTTGATCCGACGATGTTCGGTGAGCATTTAATTGTCTTATCAATGACAAAATTGAGTTGATTCGAGCTCATTTGATTTGTCTCATGATGCTTGATTCGACTATAGGCTCCTCAGATTTAAAATCCTTATGACCTTTCAATTAGCTGCCCAAAAATTCTAAAAGTGGTTTAATGAATTGATTTGAGCTTGATTTGACTCAGATTGGACAAATTTTGGAGTGATTATCATTCGATCAGTTTAACTATAAGTTGGGTGAAATCGGAGTAATGGACGATCTTTCATTGAAGTTTAAATGTTTCTTGCTAAAAAAAATACTTTGAGATTCATGTTATGCCTTGTGATTCATGCTAAATGATGAAATTTTGTTAAAGAAGTATCGGTTGCCCTTAAATTTTCAGGATTTTGCTTGCTCGTTTGAAAATTATCAAAATAATAAAAATCAAGTGAGAAATATTAAAAAAATTAGAAATTTTCAAAGTTTTTTGGTGTCCAATAGTGGCACCCGACAATGCACGGTGAAAGGCTATGTTTCAAGTGGGTGTTCACATTAGATAGAAGCATGTGGGTCATGTAGGTGAGGCACAATGTGGTGCGGTCAGCCGGCATAGCATTTCTGGCCGGTGCAGCAGGTTGGCATGGTGAATCAAGCAAGTGTAGTGGGTCGATTTATTGCAGTGAGTCAGGCCTCTGCAGTGGGTCATCATAGTGGGTCGGGTCAGCTTAGTGGGCTAGCCCCCAGTCTAGGCTATGCGGTCTCATGATCGACCCACTTGACATTGCATGGTCACATAATCGTATGATCAAGTGCTTGCACTATAAAGTAGATTGTGATATGCATGTGTGGGATCCCATTGATCTAGCTAGATCTTTCTTTTGCGGCTATGCATCATAGTAGGGATGTGGGATTGAGATGGATCCACGTGAAAACGCAATCTAGCCGTTGATTTGGCCTAAATCGGACTATGGAGGCGGGATAGCTGAGGTAGACCCATATTTTGGCTCTTTTTGACATTTTTTGGCCCATTTGAGCCGTTAAATAGAAAAAAAAGGAGAAAAAAATTTGGAACCTATTTGTAGGATCAATAGAGCTCCTTCAGCTGGCTAACTGGACTCTCCCATCTTATTTGTGTGATCAATGGAGCTCCCTTTTGATGGTGTTGTTGCCCACCTCAGGTCTCCCAGCCTACTTTTGTGTGATCTACTGAGCTCTCCTTTAGCATTGCCACGACCTACCTAGGAGTCTCCCAAACTAATGTTTTACAATCAATGGAGCTCCCTCGACTTACTAATTAGAAGAGTTTTTATGTTGATGTCGTGCTTTCAGGAATAGATTTCTTGTGTTGTTGTCATGCTTTCTAGAGGGAATTTTCCACTCCGCCGTAGAGTTTTTGGAGGGTGTGTTTCACCCAGCTGTTGCATTTTTTTAATGAGATTTTCTTTGCAATTGTTGCATTTTTCGGAGAGGAATTTTTGTGTCACTGTGGCATCTTTTGGATGGTATTTTTTGTACTACTATCATGTTTTATAGAGGAATTTTTTTGCACTACTTTTAGATTTCAATGTCCAGAGAATCTAGCCCCTTTGAAAATTAATAAAAGTATTGAATTTCAAAGGAGGTAATGCCAACATCCTTTAAAGATGAGCTGACCCTTTCTTCTATGGCATGGAAGATCAAGCTTGTAAATATCGACCACATCCTTAACGAGTATAATAAGGTGAATAACTACCATACAATATACATATTTTCGTTGGTGAATTAGTTAGAAAAGTGCTTAGGCGGCTTACTTGCTTTGACGATTTTCCTCTCCCAGCAAGACCAAGAATTGATGGATACTTGAGAATAATTGAGAGAGACATTGGTTAACCTTGTTCAAATCACAAACACTTTGAAATATTTTCAAGTAACAATGTTAACCCTTAAAGAGGAGAATATAAGGTTTCTGTTGGCATCAATTTTTGATGTCAGACGTGTCGGGCAACCACTTGAATGGCTCGAGACTTCTTATATTGTTGGGTTCTGTGAGTGGGTCAATATTGTGTAAATCAAGATGTTTTGACTCAATCATCGATGAGTTTGTCCAGGTGACCTCAGATGATTATGCGTGCGCATCCGGAACATCATTTCTACCTAGAAAGTAGAGCCATTATGTTAGGGTTCCATGCGCTGGTCAATAACACACAAATCAAGATGTTTTGGCTCGATCATTGATGAGTTTGTCTAGATGACCTCAGATGATGAAACAAACTATGTGAGCGCATCTGGAACGTCATTTGTTTCCTAAAAAGGATGCCCATATTGCTTGGTTTCTGATACACTTAAAATATATAGTCTTTATATACACATTTTTATACCTATTTTTAAGATATTGTGCTTTAATGAAAGATATTTGTGTTTTCCTTTTAGGTATAATCAAATGGATGAAAAATGGTGAAAGGAGTGAAAAAGAATCAAATTTAGAGAAGTAATGAATAAGGTGTCAAAATGAATTTAGGCGCAAATAGAGAGAGCCACGTTTAAGCGCCAAGTACCTCACGCTTAGTGCCAACAGTAGTTACTTGATGATTCAATGAATTTGGACTAATTTTTGAAGAGGTGTTTAAAGTAACCCTTAGTGAAAATATGACAAATAATTAATGGAAACAATAATTCATTCAGTTGGCTTTTGAAAGGAGACAACTTCTAGAAAATTCATTGAATGTTGACACATTTTGAAGATCACCAATGCACCTTTTGAAAAATTATAAAAGAAGACTTGGATTGAAGAGGTAAGGATGATCCATCATCATCCACAAGAATCCATCCAGAGCCAACCACCACACACCGCCGCCACCAACGCCAGTTTTCTTTTTATTTTAAGTTGTAATTTGTATTGTAAGTAAAGGAAGAGATTCAAAGGAACTTCAAGTCTTTGGTGGAGAGGATTGGGGATAAGTTTTTATCTTTGTGGCTACATTTAGTTTTAATTTAGACTTCTTGTTTGTGTGCATAATTTCTACTTTTAAACTTAAGTGTGGTTGTGTTTTCTCCATGAATTTTGAGTAGTTTTATTTATCTTTTTCCTTAACATGATAAGTGATTAAGTATTTGATGGAAGTTGTGTGAAGTATTAGTCTTTAATGTTGGAAGAAGTTATGATGATTTTAAAACTTGTACTTCATTTAGTTCTTGATTTGGCCAATTAAGATGTTAATACATGTTGTGAGAACATGTAAGATCCGAGATGGTATTGTCTCAGTCAATAAATGGTAAGTGTCACATGAGATTGTATGGATGAAAATGTAATTCATATGATTGAATGCAAATAAATAAGGAAATAAACTTTGAAGAGTGTAGAATTAGAGGACTTTAGAGTGACAGGCTAAAGCCCCCAATTTGATTTATAGTTTTCAGTTTTGATATGAGATGTTAGCCCTCAGGTGGAGGGAGAAGAGAGAACTCTAGAGTGAGAGCTAGTATCTTCATCACCTAACCCGTCTTCAAGACTATTCAAACAGTAAATTGGCCAATATTTTTTATAGCATCTCTACTAAGGGTAAAGAATATTATTGCTCATATTTGACACAACACAATTTGAATACTTACACAACATAATTCTTATACTTGCTACTGATTCATGATAAAGAAAAATGTATTTTATTTATATTGCCTTCATCTTGCAAATATCTAGTTAAGTTAGTTGCTTACTTTATTTTCAATTATCAAAAATTACAAAAGAATCAAACTTTCATTCCTATTATAGTATCTAGAGCTTAAGTAAGAATATTTGGCTGAGCAGAATTTGTTATCTAGTTTCTCCTGTTTTGTTGTTGCATATTGTAGTTTGCCCTGTGGGTTCGATATTTGGGGCTTAATCAAAAAGTCTTATATTACTTGATAAAGATATAAATACTTGCATAGTACCTCATATTTAAATATAATAATTGTATTCTTATCTGCTTAGTAGTTGAGTTTGTGCTTAATTGTTGTTGGAGATCAAGTTTTTGGCATCGTTGCGAAGTAAGAATTATAATGAAGGAGAAATTAAGAATATAATCACATACTTCGCATTAACATATATAAAGAGAGTCAGGATCAAGTTTTTGGCGCCGTTGCCGAGGAAAAATACAAATTTTTTTAAAGAAATTTTTAGAAAGCAATTTTCTATTTTTGTAAGGTTTTATTTAATTTTTTTTAGATTTATTATAGGAATATTGTAGTGTTGTTTTTATATAAAGTTCTTTTTTGTGTTTATTTTATTTTATGTATTTCATAATAGTGTATGCGTAGCTCAGGTTTTACAAGACTTGTGCCCTACAATTCTAAATTCGAAAGAACTATTTAAAAAATCAAAAAAATTAAAAATTACTGAAAAAAATAAAAAATTTCAAGAAATGGCAAATCAAAATAATCAAAATCCTGAAATTAATAAAAATTTTAGACATTTAAGAGATTATGCAAACCCTGCAATGGATGAACTTCATTGCAGCATTCAAAAACCCGCTGTAGTGGCTAATTCATTTGAACTTAAACCCGCTATATCCAAATGGTATCAAATAATCAGTTTGGGGGAGCACTAACTAAAGATCCAAATTTACATATTGTTAATTTTTTGGAATTGTGTGCTATATTTAAATATGATGGCGTATCAGATGATGTTCTCATTGAGGGATATGACTAATATCTGGTTACTTTCATTAGCACCTGGATCTTCAAAACTTGGGATGATTTAGTATAAAAATTCTTTGCTAAATATTTTCCATCATAATAAACTGTGAAGTTTAGAAATGATATTACATCTTTTTGTCAGTTTGAAGAAGAATCTATTTATGAAGCATGAGAACGATTTAAAGAACTATTGAAAAAGTGTCCACACCATGCTATACCAGATTGGTTAATAATTCAAACTTTTTATAATGGATTAGCTGGATATCTTAGATCTATTATCGATGTCGTTGTTGGTGGTTCATTGATGTCAAAACTATTTTATGAAGCTTATGCTTTAATTGAAGAAATGGCTACTGATAATTTTTTATGGCCTTTTAAAAGGATAAATTATAAGAAAGTAGTCAATATTCATGAATTTGATGCTTTTGTAATGTTAGCAAATCAAGTTGCTGTAATTTCAAGAAAATTAGACTAATTTGGAATGAATTTTTCTTAACCAATTACAATGATTGAAGAGAATTCAGTAGACCAAATGATAGATTCTCAAGTATCATTAGAATTTGAATGTCATAAACAATAAGCAGAATAACTCATATTCAAACTATTAAAACCCAGGTTGGAAGAACCATCCCAACTTTAACTAGAATAATACTTATGGTGGTAATAATCAGCAATGGGAGAACAACCAAGTAAACCCATTGGGAAATTGGAACAATCAAAGGAATAATAATTATAGACCTACTTATCCTCTAGGTTTTAACAGTAATCCCCAATTTAAGGAGAAAAAGTTGTCTACAGAAGAAGTGTTGTTATAAATGATAAATCAGTTACAAAATCAAGGAGCTACAATTAGAAATGTTAAGAATCAAATCGGATAAATAACAAATTCATTAAGTAATAGATCCCAAGGAACACTTCCTAGTAATACATAAGTAAATCCAAAAAACCAGAATAAAGAGCAAGTAAAAGTCGTTCAACTTAGAAGTGGAAGAGAATTGGAAGGTAGAGTTCAAAAAGAGACTGAAAAAGAGAGAAAATAAATTGAAGAGCCTGAAGAGGATGCTCCGAAAGTTTTAGAGAGACATATTTCTCCACATAAAGTTGACTTGGAAAAACAACCACGTCCATTTCCTCAGAGGTTCCATCAACAAAAGTTGGATAAATAATTTTCAAAATCTCTGAAAATTTTTAAGAAGCTTACAATTAATATTATATTTGTTGAAGTCTTAGAAAAAATGCCAAGCTATGTGAAGTTTATGAAGGGTATTCTTAATAGGAAAATGAAGTTTGAATATAACGAGACTGTTGCACTTAGTGAGGAGTGCAGTGCTATAATTCAAAAAAAACTTCCTGAAAAGCTTAAAGATCCTGATATCTTCACAATTCCATGAGCAATAGGAGACAGATTTTATGGGAAAGCTTTATGTGATTTAGGTGCTAGTATTAACCTTATGTCATTATCAATATTTATAAGACTAAAATTAGGAGAAATATCCTCTACTAATGTAACTCTGCAGTTAAAAGATCACTCATAACACATCTTAAAGGAGTTATAGAAGTTTTCTTAGTGAAAGTGGATCAATTTATCTTTCCTACTGATTTCATTGTGTTAGATATGGAGGAAGATAAGGAGATACCTATCATTTTGGAGAGACATTTCCTAGCTACAGGAAGAGCAATGACAGATGTGCAGAAAGGGGAATTAACTATGCACGTCAATGATCAAATAGTTACGTTTAATATTTTCAAATCAATGAAATATCCTGTAAAAGGTAAAGATGATGAATGTATAGAATGGATGTGATAAGATATTTAAGTGAATGTCATTTCAAAATAACTTATGAAGAGAAATCTAAAATGAAAGAGTTGGAATAAGAGCAAGAAGAGGAATTAGATCAATTTGAAGATTTTTACAAGGAAGATTTAAATTATGTTCGAGAAAGTTTTAAAGTTTTGGACACGACAAAAAAAGATAAATCTTTTTATCCATCGATTGAAAAACCTCCACAACTTGACTTGAAGTTACTTCCTAAACATTTAAAATATATTTTTTTAGGTGATTCCTCAACATTACCTATTATAATTTCCTCAAAAGTTGGGCATAAATACTTTTGTTTTCTGGATGGATATACTGGTTATCACCAAATACAAATAGCTCTCGAGGATTAAGAAAAATGATGTTTATTAGTCCTTATAGTACACTTGCTTTTAGAAGAATGTCATTTTGTTTATGTAATGCCCCTGCTACATTTCAAAGATGTATGATGGCTATTTTCTGTGATTTAATTGAAAAAAGAATTGAAAATTTTTATGGATTATTTTTTAGTGTTTGGAACTTCATTGGAATCATATTTGGAACATTTATCAAATGTTCTTAAGCGCTGTGAAGAAACGAATTTAGTCCTTAATTAGGAAAATGTCAATTTATGGTAGCAGGAGGATTTGTTTTAGGACATCAGATTTCAAAAAATAATACGGAAGTAGACCCTGTGAAAATTCAAGTGATTGCTAATTTACCTTACCTAGCAAGTGTAAGGGAAATTAGGAGTTTTTTAGGACATCCTGAATTCTACATGCAGTATATTAATGAATTTTCAAGAATTGCTAAGTCTCTATGTCATTTGCTTAAAAAAGATGTAATGAGGAGAAGTCTCACCACACTTCAAATTTAACCCTAAATTCTAAGTGAAGAGTGAGAGTTCTTGGAAATATGTCATCTTGGAAGAGTGATTTGAAGGAGGAAGCTATGAAGAAGAAATTCATTAGTCAGAGTGTGCAAGAGTTATACAACGATTTCTTACCCGTTAGTATCGAAAGGATAGCAGAGAAAATCACTAAAACTGAGGCTAATGTGGCTTTAATTTAAGTGAAAGTGATGGAAGTTAACGCACATCTGGAGTATATGGGATGGCAACTTAAGATGCAATTTAACCATACTAGTTTTGTTGAAGAAGTGAACAAGGCTATGTATTTGAAAAATAAATGGATTGAAGAAGACTCAACCAGAGTTCTTAACCACTTTCCATTCTATCAGATTTATATTCCAAATGCTCAGGAGAGACTAATGATAGGCAATAATTTACTCATCCACATGGAGAGTGGATATAAGTTCTTTATTTAGTGTTGTTTGTTAGTGTTAAGTTTGTTGTGTGTTTTTAGTTTTATGTTTGTTAGTGTTTGTGTTAGGAACTATCTCATCCATGACTCTTTGGATTAAGAAATCATGTATTGAAAATATATGTAATTGTTTGTGAATTAATATAAGTGTTTGTTTGTGTGAAATTTTGTGTTATTTTGTGTTGGATCAAATTAGTTAAGATTGATGAATCTTGAGGAAGAGGAGAGTTGAAAGAGAAGAAAATAGTTATTAAAGATTTATAAGACCATTTAGGAGTGGTTGACATAGGCTAGAAGTGCATGTTACTTAAACCCGCAAATATCAAAATTTGTACACTGGCGCCTAAGCGTCAAGACCCTGCGCTTAAGCGTAGGCTAACCTAAGAGATTGGCACCTAAGTACCCAACCATTCGCGCTTAAGGGCCGGTTCATATAAACCGGTTCACGAACGGTTTAATGTGAGTTTTGGGCCTAAAAACTCCATTTTTCCCCAACTTCATCTACTACTTTCGATTTTCACAAGTTTGAGAGCTAGGGACTCATCTTAAGTGAAGATTTCTTGGTGGTTTCAAGCAAAATTTGTTAGATTTGATCTTCTTGAGGTAAGAGCTTCACTTCTTTGTAAACATTTTTTATTTTCACCATTTATTTTGAGCACATTATGGATTTGATCGAAAATCACTATTCATGGTGAAAATTTGAGAAAAATCTATGGAAAATACATAAAATTGATAGTTTATGCTTTTAGAAGTTGAGTTTAATGATTTAGAGTTGAGTTTGGGATTTATTGTAAATTTTTTACGATTTTTAGAAATGACCCAAAGAATAAAGAGAAGAAAAGGAAAAGCTCATTTCGATTCAAACAAGTTTGTGAGTTCGAGAGCTCAGGATCGATATAGTGATGCACTACATTCCACGAAATTGATCCATGAGTAAGGTTTTAAGAGTCCAGGTGGAGCAATAGAAAACTTGATTGTTTGCCGACAGTGGGAGCATTTTTGCTATTTTTCTGTTATTGTCGTTATTTCTGTTATTTGGGGGTTCTATGTGAATCTCCTTGAAACTGAAAATGAGGGAGTCATGGTTTGAGGAAGACAAGTACCTTTCTCCCTAGAGGTAATAAATCTGTTTTATCAGTTGCCTTCGAATACATTATGTTTTTATTCAAACTATTGTCCAAATGAGGAGGAGTTAGACAAGATTATAGCCTCATTAACTGGTGGAAGGGGATTGTGGAAGCTTACTAATGAAAGAAGAGTCAACTTCCCCACGTCAAAATTGGATGTCACATCGAAAGTGTGGCACTACTTTATTTCTGCTCATTTTCTACCAACAAATTACCTTAGTGAAGTGACTCAAGATAGAGTTGCCTTGAACTATTGCATTCAGCGGTTCAAGCCCATTGATATTGGAGCTCTGATTTATGATAATATCACTAGTTCTACCATCGTTGTTACTACTGCAAGTTTGAGATTCACATCCTTGATCTTTTCATTATGCGAGAAGGCATGTGTTAAATTTGATAGTTGGGAGGAGATACTGCAGCCACTCAAGCCCATTACTAGTGTTAATGTGAATTCTTATTCACATCATTTGATTTTTGGCTGGAGAGGTGTATTTTCTAGCATTTCAGGTGCCTCTACGTCTTGAGCTTCTACTTCACGTGCTTCGACATCACGAGGTCAGACTTCTGGATCTGATTCACAATAATAATTATTATAGAGAAGATTGGACAAAATTAACTATACTGCTGATAAGGTATTTAATTCAGATAATTTTGCAGATCATATAGATGGATACATGAGAATACATAGTGATTATGAGGATAAATTCCACTCATCTATGGAAAACCTCATGAGAGGTGACAAGAGTGTATTTTTCCCTCAATATCCAAAATATCCATAATATGAGCCTACAGGTGTTTGGCACAGTGACAGTAGTGATGTTAATGAGGATGAGGATGATTAGATTGAGTTCTATAGTTTAGTTTTATTGTTTTTTTTTGTGAACTTTTTGTGGTATAATTATATTGTACTTTTGTTTAGTTTTGAGTTGTATTTGTGGAGACTGTTAGTTTTGTTTTATTAGACACTGTTGTGATGTATTTATATTCTTATAAATAATATATTTTATTTTTGTGGTATTAATTGTGTTAACTGTGTTGTTTAGTGTATTTAGTTAATTTGTGTTGAACTAAATCCTGAAGCTTAGGAAGGTTTCAGGAAGGTTTAGAATATTACTAACTTTTGCTTAAAAACTTCATATTTACAATTTTCAATGTACTACTAGATATTTTGTTTATGTTGCAGTTGTGAATGTATGTTTGTGTGTTTGTTTGGTTTTATGTTATTCTTCACTGCATAGAAGTCTAATGAATCTCTATATATTAAGATAAAGTAAAATTTGATCAATTAATTTTTACTGCTGTTTTGAACTTTTGTAATTGTATATTTAGGATGTAAAAATTCTTACAAGCATGCTATTTTTAGTTTTCATTCCTGTATATATATATATATATATATATATATATATA
>JXCR01146163.1:321533-338507 GCA_002079205.1 Phalaenopsis hybrid cultivar
AAAAAATGTTTTATTTGGACCCTTAAGCAATTTAGGAAGTAAAATTATGGAATAGGTTTATATTATTGAAATTCATGCTGGATGTATTGAAAACAGTTTTGTACTGAAAACTGTTATTTTTTAGTGTTTTAATGCAGATTTTGTGATTTTTTTCCTTCAATTTTTCGGTCATTTAAAGCATACACGGGAGCGTCTCCCACTTATGAGACAACAAGCCGTGGCTCCCGCCGTTGCATGATGACTGAACCGAGTGGGCTTTTTTCTTCATTTCCTTTCCAATTTTAGCAACTTTCCTCCTTTCCTTTGATTTTTTTCTGGTCATTTCCTATATATGTGTTGTATTAGAATTAGAGAGGGATTTTTTGACATAAGTTTATTTTGGACAGCTGTCAACATCCTCTTTCTCGCTTCTAAGGCTATATCCAAAAGTGGGTGGTGCTCAGCTATTAGCTCGCGTGAGGTGGTGATCTCCTTCCAAGAGATCGAGTGATGCTCTAGCTGTAACTTGTTCTCTTTGGGGTATATATCTACAACTTTTCCATCCTCTGCATTCCTCTCCTCATTGCCGCCTCCGCTTTTCCTCTTCACTGGAACCACCAGGCAGCCTGGCTGTTTTCCTGCAACTCCTGCTACCAGCCACCACCTCCTCCACCTGCCATCGTCCCTTCCAGTCACCAATCCTCATTGCCACTATCCGGAAAACAGAAAATTTGCTGTTTTCTTGCTGTCCAACCCTCATTCTGACTTGCTGCCGCCTAGACTACAACTTATCCTGCTGTCCCTGCAGTCCCCGCTTGCTGCCTCGCACCAGACAACACTCCCCTTGCTGCCCTGCAGTCCGCAATCATTCTGCTTTGCTGCCGCTGCTGACCCAGCCCTCTGTTTTTCTGCCCTCGCTGACCCAGCCCTCCACTTTGCTGCCAACACAATTCCAGCCCTTTTTTTGCTGTCCCAACCACCCACAACCTATTTCAGCCACCTACCTCCTCTCCCCAACCACCTAGCAGTCCTCCACCACCCATGGATCGAGCTCTATTGTGATTTTGCGTCGTACTGCTCGTAATTTTACTTACAAGTATGTTTGATTGTAACCTCCTATTTGCTTTCAGTAATAATATTTATTTTTCCCATTGTATTTTGGGTTAACTTTAGTATCATAGACGTAAGTGCCCAGGCATGTAAAAATAAATGTATGTTGAATATTTAAATGAAATTCCTGATTTTCTTTTAATGTTAGAGCTTGTTTGATTTCTATTTTTGAGGTTTAGTCTTCTTACACTATTGCGGAGCCTGGCTCTTTCATTTGCTGTGATTTCTATCTTTATCCTTGTTGCAAGCTAGAATATTCATGTCTGAAGCAGCAACCGAAGGAAAAACAATAAAGACAAGCCACTTAAAACATCAACCGAAGGAAACAAGAAAGAAATAGTCACGCGAAACAGAATTCTGGAAATTATTTCAGGAATCGAACAACAATGGCTGAATTTTTGTTCAGACCAAGAAACCAACCCCCTGAAACTTTCATGATACAACGTGAATAACCTAATATATTCTGGAACAGAAAAACGCCTACAGAGCCATCTGTCTTTCCCCTACTAATATCAGCTATTTATGCAACAAAACTAAGGGTCAAACAGCCTACTCCACACAATCGGACTGGATCTGGTACAACAACAAACACGTTAAACCGAGACTCCAAAACATAACCTAGGCTTGCAACAAAAAAAGTTAACCTGAAATAAAACAAACTGAAACCTAAACAGACAATCATTATCAAAATGATGAAAGCTCATGTGCCGTCCCCTCATTGTAGTGGTGGTTCAGGTTCATAGTATGGAGTGAGATCAGCTGCATTGAAAGTGGTTGATAAACTCGGGCCTCGAAGTAAATCAATTTGATAGTCAATGTCATTGATTTTTCTGATAATTCTGAAGGGACCATCAGCATGGGGTTTGAGTTTTGCAAATTATCCTGGTGGACACCTTTCTTTTCTTAAACTTATTCATATAAGGTCTCCAACTTTGAAAACTACAGACTGCATGACTTATTGGCCTGATTTTGGTAACTTGCATTTTGTTTAGCGATCCTTTCACTGACTTGTTGATGCAATTGCTATAATTCTTGGCCATCACTATCTGGATTATAATGACAAATAAGTGGTTGTGGAATCGATCAATCGGAGTTATTGAATTGGAACCATACATAATTTTGAAAGGGCTTTTCCTAGTGGTCTGATTTCAGGATCGATTAAAAGCATACTCCACTTGTGCAAGGATGTAATCTCACTTCCTAATTTTCTTGCCAACAGAACAATGCAGTAAATTACCCAAACTATTGTTGAAACTACGTCTGGCCATCAATTTGAGGATGGGAAGCTAAACAAAGTTGTAATTTAGTTCCTAACTTTCCCTACTAAGTCTTCCATAAGTAACTGAGAAATTTGATGCTTGATCAGAAGTAATAGTCTAAGGAATTCCATGTAATTGCACAATCTCGTTGAAGTACAGATTTGCAATATGTATGACATCCATAATCTTGGCACACATCATAAAGTGAGCTATTTTAAAAAATCGATCCATTACCACCATAATAGTCTTTGTTGCATTGAGTCCGAGGCAACTTAACCGCAAAATCAATACTAACATCAATCCATAGTGTTTCAAGAATAGGTTTATACAGTCTGCTGTTATGACTAGTGGTTTTTGGCAATAACAAGTCTGGCATTGTTTGATGAAACAATTCACGTCTCATGATATTGTGGGCAAAGTAAAATTTTTTTCGAGCAGAGCCAACGTTTTGTCCCGACCAAAATGACTAGCTAAACCTTCCTCATGGCATTCATATATTAATGCCAATCGGATGGAGCATTGCAGTATGCATAATCTCTTTTCCAAAAATAGATAGCCATTTTTCAATTGATAACCTTGTTGCGGACATTCTTGACATTTCACCCAAATGACGTTAATTTGTTATCATCTTTACGTAGTCCCTTAATCAATTCAAACCCAACAACTTTAGTTTGCAATCCCCGTAGGAGACTATAAGAGCTGAATTTTTGAATCAACTATATAAGTGCTAAAATAGTCCACAAACTATTTAAATTGGGGCTGAAGTAAATCTCATAAAGGACCATTAGAGCTTAATTTTAAAATACTCGGGGACTATTTTGGCACATTTATGAAATCTGGAACTAAAATGGCTCCATGTAATTGGTTTGGGACTCTTTTGACACTGTACTCCATAACTAACAGATTGATCTTTATGGTGTGGTCATTGCTATGTATTTGGTAATATGTTCTTAAAGGTTTCACATTTCATTAGAATGGTTTTGAGAATTTTGCTTACTTTTCAAAGCTTATGTTTGTTAAATAACCACAGAACGTTCTCTACTTGCTAAGAACTCCCTCAACGCCATGCTAAATACATTGTGAATTTTCTCTCAGACTTTACAACAACATTTATCATCCAAGTATGTTAATTAGTGGAACAGACATCTACTGTTTTAAATACAAGATTGAACCGAAATGGGAAGACCCGATATGTGCAAATGGAGGGAGATGGACTATTGTTTGTCAAAGAGGAAAGTCAGATACATTGTGGTTGTATACTGTATGTTTCTTATCCCTTCCAAATTCTTGTCAGTTTCAACTTAATTCAATTTCCAGTTATACTGTGCATCTTATAATTTTTTCAATTCATGTTTACTTTTTTTGGTTCAATCTAGTTGCTGGCAATGATTGGCGAGCAATTTGACTATGGGGATGAAATTTGCGGAGCAGTTTTCAATGCACGTCCAAAACAAGAAAGGATAGCATTGTGGACAAAAAATTCATCTAATGAAGCTGTGCAGGTATTAGTTTTGCCTTTGAAGATGACTGCTATTTTGTTTATGAATGGTTATATGTTTCTATGTTCGACTATTGTTACTGTTTATTTTGATTCTTATTTTGATGCATCGTTTTAGAATATCATGCATTCTTCTAACTTCGCTATGCATTTTAGTCTCAACATATTTAAAACATCTAATTTAATCTCTTGACCCTTTAAATATGTTTTAAAATACTTCCACAATTAGAATCACTACTTAATTTTACAAAAAAGTTATGTAATGTTCATGATTTGATGCAGAGTAAGGTTATTTCGAGCAAATCTGGATGTGTATAAAATTCTTATAGAAAAGTAACCTTATTTTCCACCTACTTCAGTTTTGCGTGAAAATTTCATCAGATTGAATAGCTAATATAATTGTGAAACTATTTTGAATTAGATTTGAGCAGCCAAAGTGACTAATAAGTTTGATATCTTTAATAGTCTTAGGCTAAATTGTTACCGCATAATTAGTCTAGGGATCATTTTGATCATTTCCTCATTACTTATAAAAAAGTTAGAAGACTTTTAGATTGGGTAATGAACAAATAAAATTTAGAATTTTATTGATTTATATAATAGACTTGACTAAAAAGGTTCTCAAAATTCTAAAACAATAATAGATGCCAAATGTTCATAGAAGCACCATTTAAGAACATAGAAGATATTACAGATTGAGGTATTTATTGAGTAATCAAGTTTGCGAGTTATACATTGAAGATATGGGAGAGAGTAATAAAACATTAAGGATTTACTTGGGACAGCATTTTTACTGCATTACTTTTCTAAAACATTACCACGTGTTTGTTTGGCTACTGCTATCTTGATGTTTCTTAGAAATTTTATGGTGATGCACTGCATTTAAGGACCAGATCTGTTAAAATGTTCTAGTTGTAATAAACTTGTTAGCTGATTTTTTTTTTTTTTCAAAAACATTTAAAAAGATTGTTTTCCCCGTAAAACCTTAATAACCACCTTCATAAAAAATTGCAAGTGTTCCAAATAGATCCTAAATGAACTGATTATCTATAAGCTAATTACAAGGAATCAAACCAATCTACAAACGAGCTGAACTTGATCAGTTTACAACTTTTTTTAAAATCATATTTAATTTCTTTTATTTTTCTTTGATTTAATTTATTTGTTCTATTTTTTTTTTTTTAGATAAAGTTTAGTTTTAAATTTGTGCATTTGTTAAGGTTGGATATGTTTAGATTTTCTTGACGATATTTGACCAAATTCTTAAGTGAGTTCTTCCTCCCCTCATCAATTTTGGTATCAATGCTAGATTTTAGCTAATTCTAACAAGCCCTAATCTCATTTGAATTTGTTGCGATCCATAAGTCCAAAATATCATTTCTTATAAAAAGATTTAATAGAATTTGGTCAAATATGCCAATTGTGTTGTATGAATCCCACTTGGACACTTTTTTGGTGCCTTTTTGCACCCCACTACCCATATGTTCTTAATCCCTCATCNTGCATAATTAGTCTAGGGACCATTTTGATCATTTTCTCATTACTTATAAAAAAGTTAGAAGACTTTTAGATTGGGTAATGAACAAATAAATTTATAATTTTATTGATTTATATAATAGACTTGACTAAAAAGGTTCTCAAAATTCTAAAACATTAATAGATGCCAAATGTTCATAGAACCACCATTTAAGAACAAAGAAGATATTACAGATTGATGTATTTATTGAGTAATCAAGTTTGCGAGTTATACATTGAAGATATGGGAGAGAGTAATAAAACATTAAGGATTTACTTGGGGCAGCATTTTTACTGCATTACTTTTCTAAAACATTTCCACGTGTTTGTTTGGCTACTGCTATCTTGATGTTTCTTAGAAATTTTATGGTGAGACACTGCATTTAAGGACCAGATCTGTTAAAATGTTGTAGTTGTAATAAACTTGTTAGCTGATTTTTTTTTTCAAAAACATTTAAAAAGATTGTTTTCCCCATAAAAACTTAATAACCACCTTCATAAAAAATTGCAAGTGTTCCAAATAGATCCTAAATGAACTGATTATCTATAAGCTAATTACAAGGAATCAAACCAATCTACAAACGAGCTGAACTTGATCAGTTTACAACTTTTTTTAAAATCATATTTAATTTCTTTTATTTTTCTTTGATTTAATTTATTTGTTCTATTTTTTTTTTTTTAGATAAAGTTTAGTTTTAAATTTGTGCATTTGTTAAGGTTGGATATGTTTAGATTTTCTTGACGATATTTGACCAAATTCTNTAAATCATATTTAATTTCTTTTATTTTTCTTTGATTTAATTTATTTGTTCTATTTATTTTTTTTTAGATAAAGATTAGTTTTAAATTTGTGCATTTGTTAAGGTTGGATATGTTTAGATTTTCTTTACGATATTTGACCAAATTCTTAAGTGAGTTCTTCCTCCCGTCATCAATTTTGGTATCAATGCTAGATTTTAGCTAATTCTAACAAGCCCTAATCTCATTTGAATTTGTTGCGATCCATAAGTCCAAAATATCATTTCTTATAAAAAGATTTAATAGAATTTGGTCAAATATGCCAATTGTGTTGTATGAATCCCACTTGCACACTTTTTTGGTGCCTTTTCGCACCCCACTACCCATATGTTCTTAATCCCTCATCAACTTAGTATCAATGCTAGATTTTAGTTAATCTCCTCTAGCTCTTTTCTCCTTTGAACTTGCTACGCGTCATAACTCCAAAATCCCATTTCTTCTACATGTGTGCACTCACATTAGTGATTTTTGTGATCATGTCTCTGACAATTCTACTTATGAGTTATCATAAATGCTACCTATTTCTTGCTTGCGTTGTATGCATCCCACTTGCACTTTATTTGTTGCTTCACCACATTTTACTTCATATACCCTTAAGCTCTAGATCTCTTCAGCATATGTCTTACCTTGTGTATGCATTCGCAGTCCCACAACTCTCATGCCGACAGCCCACTAACGCTTGTAGGACCTTGTTCTGTTGACATTTGGAGCCCAATAAAATATTCAAATCTCTTTTTTCATATCTACTTAATTTTCTCTTAGATATTTTCATTGTGTAACTAAGCTGCTCCCTAATCTTGCTGTCCTCTAATTTCCTCATTCTTTTTACACACATTTTTTGGATTTAAGTGCCTATGACGTTTTACCTACTCTCATGTTTTTGATAGTGTCTCAACCCACTCTCATGCGCTGGTGCTCATAGCGCATAGTTGTTCACTGCTGGTTCTCAAAGTGCACACCTAAGTACCTAACCACTGTTACTTAGTAAGTGATCTAGGGCATTAGCCTTCAAAGTGATTTAGTCCATCATTCTTTGGATGCATCCATTGTCATGTTTTGGGTGAAAAATTATTGTTACAAATCTCCTTTATATAGCTTATTATTGGTTTAGTAATTGCTTGAAATAGATTCTCATTAATGTTGTGATTTTGATAAATTATTTTAATCCCACTCTTATGTTGGATCCAAAATTATTTTCGAGTAATTCTAGAAGCTCAAGTACCAGACTCGCAAGGCTCACGTAATGGGAACTAGAGAGAATAAGTGTATTGAGGGAGAAACTCAGGGACGTCGGTAGATGCCAAAAGTATATAATAAAGAACAAATGGCTAGATGTTTTAGGCATGCTTTATTTTTTAATAAACACCTAATCATATTGGACATTTACTTTCCATTCTCCATCATGGATGATAAGAATATTGTTTGGCATAATTCACTTGCTAGAGAAGAAAAATGTTCCAAATAAAAATATAAGAACCTTATTGTGTGGCTAAAATAAGATTTAAATGTATTTTGAGCAAAGGCTGAATCTTCTTCAACCTATTTTGTAGCATATTTGAACTGATGTCAAAATATGTTAGAATAATATTTGAATAAAATTTGATCATTATTAAAAGAAGTTTGAACATGTTTCATATTAATTTAAACTAGATTCATATCTGTTCGAAATTGTTCATATTTTTTGATAAATGGACTAAAGATGTTCGACCCCTATTTGCAGATTAGAGCCATGGATTTTGGCACTGCAGGAAAGGCCATATGAAAACTGAAAATACATAAATAGATTGCCATTAAATTACAGAAGGCATGTGGCCAAATATATAAGAAAATGTTTGTTATTGCTTGACAAAAATCATGGGCTGATTATATGCTGCTAGGTAGCTTGTAGTTGTCGACTATATTGGGTGAAGTTGATGAGTTAGATGAATTTGTTGATTTGTCTTGGTGGGGTTGCCAATTGGTTAAATAGAGAAATCATACTACCTTGAAGGAATATTGGGAAATGGCGCTTTTAGATGAGTAGGCCTAGTTATGTCTTTATATAATGTGAGCTTCTTGTTGTCTTATCTAGTTCACCATGATCATGGCAAATTTCGTTTTCTTATCCTTCAGCTTCTATTCACTTTCCTTAGATTGAATCAACTTTGCTTTAAGTGGATGCTTGAGTTGTGCTTTTAGTTCATCAATTTTCTTGTATTAAAAAATTGCTTTACAAAAAGAACAAGATTTTAAAATAATATATCACCCTATAGAGAATGAAAAATGATAGAATTTACTATCCTAATTGGTTGTGGCATTCAAAGCGCTGCAACTTCATCACTTTAATAATGTGGTTAGTGCTTACTTTAGCCTTGGTGGTGGCTTATAAATATAAGTGAATTCTTTTCATTTGATGACTGATTTGCTCCATTTTATTCTTCCTTCAGACTCTCGCTCTACAACTTCTTTCTTTTAAGCACAAATAATTGAGTTTTTTCTCGTAAAAGTAGAAAACATTCCTTACTAATGTTTGTTCCAAGGTAATTTTTAAAAAATACAAACATTGTAAGTCAACACAGCCAACAGAGAAAAATGGAAGGCGTAAATTTGGCAAATAGTCTAAAAGAAAGGCAAGATTAACAAAGGGTGACACAAGTAAAGTAATAAAGAACCCTAATATGATTGATGCTCTAGCATCTTCGGTGGCCTGCATTGCTAACATTCTGTGTTTTCTGCTCCTATGATGCCCATGATTGAATCAATAATTTAGTTGGTCACTTTGCTGACTGAGCATGTGAAATGCCCTAATAGGTGTTTATTTTTCTATATCAAATTATTAGATACAAAAACAACAATCTTTTATCCCACTAAGTGGGGTCGGCTGCATGAATACTTTTCTACATTGCGTCCTATTGAGTGTCATATTTTGATTTAATTCTAATAAATTAAGATCATTTTTATACAACATGCCAAAATATTTTATTTCTACCTTTCTTAACATTAGTCAAATCCAAACCATCTATTGTCCTAACTGGCTCATCAGATGGTCAATGTTTAATGTGACTGAACATCTAAGACTACTCTCTCAAATCTTGTCTGCCATTGAAGCTACTCCAACTTATTCACGGATATATTTGTTTCACATTTTGTCATTAAGTGTAAAACCACTCATCCACCTAAGCATTCACATCTCAACAATACTAAATTTTATGCTTCTGTTTTACATGCCAACATTTTGTGCCATAAAGTATTGCAGGTCTCACCAGCACCTTATAGAATTTTCCTTTTAAGCAATACTTTTCTATCACACAATAGGCTTGACGCATTCATCCACTTCAACCATCTAACTTGAAGTTTAGTAAGAACATCCTCATCTATATCACCATCACTTTGAACACTAAACTCGAGATATCTAAATCGTTCATTCATTTTAATGATTTGATCACCCATTGTTACAACCCCACCACTCGATTTACTACTACTAATTACATTTCATGTATTCAATTTTATGTCTACTCAAACGAAAGCCTTTAATCAAACATTCAACTTGAAATTTAGTAAGAACATCCTCATCTATATCACAATCACTTTAAACACTAAACTCGAGATATGTAAATCGTTCACTCCTTTTAATGACTTGATCAACCATTGTTACAACCCCACCACCAGATCTACTACTACTAATTATATTTCATGTATTCAATTTTATATCTACTCAAAAGAAAACCTTTTAATCTGGCCTCCATAATTCAAGTATTTCCTGAACATTCTCTCTGGTATTATCCACAAGAAGGATATCATCAATGAAAATTATACACCAAGGTGCACGCTCCTGCAAATGTCTAGTAAAAATATTCATAACTAAAGTGGAAAGATATGGGCTTAAAGTTGATTTGTGATGTAATCCAACTGAAATAGAAAAATTCTTGGTCAATCTTTCTTGTGTTTGAATACAAGTAACAACTCTAATGTATATATCTTTAATAATATGAATATAAGCAATATCAATACATCTTTTTTTTCTAAAACTCTCCAAAGTACTTCTCTTGGAACCTTACTATAAGCTTTTTCTATATCAACAAAAATTATGTAGATTCTCTTTACTCAGTACTTTTCCATCAAACCTCTCATGTATAGCTTTCATGCTAGACTTACCCGACATGAGTCCAATCTAATTTTGATAATGGTTTTATCATGTTTTAACCTATATTCAATCACTCTCTCCCATAACTTTAATGAATGACACTTTGACTTGATTCTTCTATAATTTGCACACTTGTACATTCCTTTTATTCTTAAAAGTATGAATCAATACTTTTAACTCATTAGCCAAGTTTCTAGTTTTAAAAATAATATTAAAAAATTTAGAAAGCCAAGAAATTCTTAGATGTCCTAGATATTTTCACACTTTTATTGGAATATCATCAGGTATTACTGTTTTTTTACACTTCATTTTCTTTAAAGTCTCATCAACTTTTATTTTACTAATACGATGGTAAAAATAAAAAGCTTTGTGACACGGGGCTTCCTTGATGCAACAACGGTAACATGGTGTGGGCGCCTCCATTTCAGTTTGCGCGTCGCATTGTTATTATTCCCTATTTCAGTGTGAGTTTGCATGACATGTTGTTAGTCCCTATTGCAGTGTGTTTGGTTGTAATTTCCTATTTATTTTCAGTAATAATATTTGATTTTCTTATTGGTGTCTGATTTACTCAGGTATCATTTGGTCTCAGAGTTAGATTAGTTTAGGAGATGATGTTAGTGATTCAAGATAAGCCAATGAGGGAGACTCCAGTTGGATTAGTCGAGGCTGTTCAAGAAGATAATGAGCTCGAGAAGACAACACTTGAAAAAATACAACTCTTTTTTATGGAATTGCCAGATATTTTGACCGATAGTTCACCTATGGGGTGGTTACACTGAAAGTGTGATCCAACATGTCAAAAATGAGAAGCTTGTGAGCTACTTCTGGAAGACTATATGAAGTTATTTAGATATTAAATTCAGTTTAGCAATGTGCACACTGACATATGATCAAACAAAAGGGATGAACCAAAATTTTAAAAATTGTCTTAGGAGCTTGGTGATAATAAAAGTTCCACAATGAGATTCATGTCCTATCAGAAAAACAAGAGGCTTCTCACGAGTGGCTACTATTGAGAGTTGCCCATACTGCCACATATTACATTCTTGAGTTAGTTCATTCAAACGATCTGATTTATCGAATGCACCTTGCAAAGTACAAGGAGTAGAAGAGGCAAATTATAGGGTCAATGACTAGAGTTATTTTGTGAGAACCTTCGTCTATATGCAGCTCTAGTTCAGGTTGTGCCAAAAGATAATGGATATTTATTCGATTAGAACGTGCTTTAGGATAAAATTGCCAGCATGATTAACTTAAAGGGAAGTTACAGTAGCTTCACCACTTTCAACATAACCGACTTGACTCTTTATTATGAGGAGATAGAAGCTTTGACGGATGAGTGCAAAGCTCCCCAACCCCTGGGAGATTGACGTCGGGCTTCCTTTTTTTCAGGAGTTAGATAACACCTGAATCGGTTCGGTCCAAGCTCTGAGAGAGTCGGATGGCTCTTCCAAAAGTGGTGTTTCTTTTCTTTATAGGGGCTCACTCCTAATTATCATAAGGTTATATATTTGTGTTCCTGATATTTGGGGTTTAAATTTTGTTGTGTTTCTGTTCAGGACAATCGTCAGAGTCTCAGGTTTTCCCGTCTAGGGTTTTAACCAAGGATCGAGTAGTGCTCTGACTGTATCTCGCTTCCGAGGTGATGTTTATCCTTCCAACTTCTCTGCATCCCTCTCATTTCATTACCACACATCAATCCTTTGTTGCCGCAGCCTTGAACAGTTGTGTTTGGTTTTCTTTCTCACAATTTTCCTCTTTCCAGCCCTTGCACCTCCCCCCAATCCTTGTTGTCCTTCTGTCGAACCAGCACCCCCCTCGGCTACTGCTTTCGATGGCTCACAACCTTTCCAAACGTTCCTACCCTTTCCCACACTTTACTTTTGTGCTTCTTTAGCCTTAGAAAAGAAATTTATTTTGAAAGATGTAAATGACTATAATGATGATGGGTCCCATTTTGTACGTGTAGTCTTACACTTTTCCTTCTTTTGTAACCATTTTGTTTGTTGTTTTAATGCAAAATGCAATTTTCAAGAGAACATAACCAACCAGCCAGCGTTTTACCACCCTGCTTTCATTACCTTCCAGCCGATCTCCTATTGCAAACATCAGGACACTAAGGCCTTGTTGTCCTTTCCGATTCTATCCTTCCCAACTGGTCTTACCATCAGCTCTTATTGTTGCACTGCTGTTCCAGCTGCCTATAATCCCGTCGCCCCTATCCATAGCCCGAAAACCCAATTCCCACTGAAACCACCACACTCCAACACCCCTTCCTATCCATTCCAGCCACTTACTACCACTTCCAGCCTACATAGTTGACCTCCACCACTCTTGGAACGACCCTAGTGTGTGTTTGTGTATCATGTCGTTGCTATTCCCAATTTTAGTGTATTTGGTTGTAATCTTTTATTTGTTTTTTAGTAATAATATTTGATCTTTTTATTGTTGGTTGATTCACTCTAGTATCATTTTGTTATTATTTATGGTATTAAGATTACTAAAGTCGATCGTTTTTTCATAATCTTAGTTGGAAAGTTCATCAAAATATCTCACCCACTTATGTTGAATATCCTCATCTAAGAAAATTACTTTTTTATTTTTATTCTTAGTACAATTCTTGAATTAAATCTTTCTTTTATCTGTTTACTTAGCTACTTTATACATATATATTTCATCATTTTTTGACATCTAATTTATCAAGCACTAAAAACATAATTTTTAGCATTACAAATTGTTCTCTTAGATTCTCTACATGTCACTTTATATTTTTTTTCCATTATCCAAATTTTTATATCCAAACTAATTTTTATAACATAATAATTTATTTTTTTTCTTTTTTTGCATATTAGTATTTCATTACCAACTATTTTTATTAATAAGAGATTTTTCTTTTAATTCTCCAAGCATATCTTTTGCATTGTGCTTAATAATATTGATTACTTTATCCCACATAGTATTAGTTTCTTTATAAATGTCTCAAATTTCAAAATCTTAAAGTTTACTCAAAAAAATTTTTATTAGTATCTTTTAAGTATTCCCATCTAATTATATGATAATTTTTCTTTGTATTTTTTAATTTCCAATGCTTTGTCCTAAAATTTAAAATCCATACTCGATGTTGATTACTTAATTTTTTTTATTTTGAAAGACCTTACAATCTCTATAATCTCTATGATCTATTTTCTCGTAAATGATAATCAATTTATGTTTTATTATACCTATTTTTGTAAGTGATAATATGTTTATCCATTTTTTTAAATAAAATATTAGTAATAACAAAATTATAAGCTAAAACAAAATCTTATATGACTCTACATTCTCATCAATCACTTCAAAGTTATGGCCATCATGAATACTTCTAAAATATTATATCACTCTACCAACATGTTCATTCAAATTTCATTTAATAAAAATTCTTTCTTCAAAACTTGTCATTTCTATTGATTTTTTCATGTCATTCTAAATTATTTCTTTTGAATATATATTCAAACTTACTTGGGCAGTATAAGCACTTTTAATATTAAGAATTTTAGTTTCAACAACCATATTTAGAGTTATAATTATGTTTATAATTTTATTAATTTTTACAATATTATCTATCAGACTCTTTTGTATGATTACACCTACACCATCTCTAGTAAGACTCTTACGTGATTACCAAAATTTATAACTTATCAATCTCTTTAACCTTTTCTCCAACTTATTTTAGTTTCTTGAATGCATAAGATATTTATCTTTTTATGAGTCATTAAATTATTAGATAATCGAATTAAAAATTTCCCATTAAAAGTTACTATTTTCTTAAAAGGTGACTTGTTGACTTTTGTGAATCTTTAAGGCGAGTAGTTTCCCCCTTATCTTAGGGTTTATTCAAAATACCTATAAAATATTCTATCACTTTACCAATATGTTCATTTAAATTTCATTTAATAAAAAATCTTTCTTCAAAACATATCATTTCTATCAATTTTTTCAAGTCATTCTAAATCTTTTCTTTTGAGTATATATTCAAACTTGCTTGGGGAGTATAAGCACTTTTAACATTAAGAATTTTAATTTCAACAACAATCTTTATAGTTATAATTCTACTATAATTTTATTAATTTTTACAATATTATCTTTCAGATTCTTTTGTATGACTACACCTACACCATCTCTAGTAAGACTCTTACCTGAATACCAAAATTTATAACTTATCAATCTCTTTAACATTTTCTCCAATATATTTTAGTTTCTTGAATGCATAACATATTTATCTTCTTATGAGTCATTAAATTATTAGATAATCGAACTAAAAATTTCCCATTAAATGTTATTATTTTTTGAAAAGGTGACTTGTTGTCTTTTGTGAATCTTTAAGGTGAGTAGTTTGCCCCCCATGTTAGGGTTAGTTCAGAGAACATTTCCTTGCACTTATCGGGCAATGTAGTGATCCACCTTTCTATAAGCTAGAGCTTCTTGGTAACCTAACTACAGGATCAGATCTTGCAAAGATTTCAACTTTGGTTTCCCAAACTTATCATTCACTAAGAAATGTGTGATTTATACAAGTTGCATTTCAAATTTTTCTAAGAAGAAACCTTCCTTCTTGTTCTGTGAATAAGACAGCATCAAATTACAGTCAATGATTCTTTTGCCATGACTCCCGCGGAGATTATTGATGAGCCAACTACAAAGATGGATGAAATTGTTACCTCAACTATAAGTTCACTAGCATAAAGTCTTTGTCGTCCCTTATTCGGAGTATGCAGATTTGGATGGTTATGTTTGAAAAGACCAACTCACCGTAGTAGGTGCTTCTGTTGTAGAGGAGAAATAAGAAGATTGTTTTGTTGTATGAAAACCTCAATTATGTTGAAGTCGCCAATTTCGTATATAGAGAAGTCTAGGACCTGAAAGCTGAAGTTGCCTCAACTTGCAAGTTTTTGGAAGTATCGAAGTCAAGCTAATTCCTAATTGGAGTTGAATTTATCCTTTAAGATCCTATAGAGGGTGGAGGGATTTTTCCATGTAATGTGTGTTTTTGCCTTATGATTTTTTTTTGCTGCGAATAAGAAAAAAGTTGCCCTTTGATGAAATAAGAACTTGCCTTATTTTTTTGTAATAAATTTTTTTATATGGGATCTCTGTTGAAATCAATTATTGGTTTATATACTCTGACTTGTCTGTTCATCTTAGTTACTATTTATTTTGAAGTTTTCTTATTTAACATTTAAAACCACACACACNTTTAGTAAGATCATCCTCATCTATATCACCATCACTTTGAACACTAAACTCGAGATATCTAAATCTTTCACTCCTTTTAATGACCTGATCAACCATTGTTACAACCCCACCACCAGATCTACTACTACTAATTATATTTCATGTATTCAATTTTATATCTACTCAAAAGAAAACCTTTTAATCTGGCCTCCATAATTCAAGTATTTCCTGAACATTCTCTCTGGTATTATCCACAAGAAGGATATCATTAATGAAAATTATACACCAAGGTGCACCCTCCTGCAAATGTCTAGGAAAAATATTCATAACTAAAGTGGAAAGATATGGGCTTAAAGTTGATCTGTGATGTAATCCAACTGAAATAGGAAAATTCTTGGTCAATCTTTCTTGTGTTTGAATACAAGTAAAAACTCTAATGTATATATCTTTCATAATATGAATATAAGCAATATCAATACATCTTTTTTTTCTAAAACTCTCCAAAGTACTTCACTTGGAACCTTATTATAAGCTTTTTCTACATCAACAAAAATTATGTAGATTCTCCTTACTCAGTACTTCTCCATCAAACCTCTCATGTATAGCTTTCATGCTAGACTTACCTGACATGAGTCCAATCTAATTTTGATAATGGTTTTTATCATGTTTTAACCTATATTCAATCACTCTCTCCCATAACTTTAATGGATGACACTTTAACTTGATTCTTCTATAATTTGCACACTTATACATTCCTTTTATTCTTAAAAGTATGAATCAATACTTTTTTTAACTCATCAGCCAATTTTCTAGTTTTAAAAATAATATTAAAAAAATTAGAAAGCCAAGAAATTCTTAGATGTCCTAGATATTTTCACACTTTTATTGGAATATCATCAGGTATTACTGTTTTCTTACACTTCATTTTCTTTAAAGTCTCATCAACTTTTATTTTACTAATACGACGGTAAAAAAAAAAAACTTTGTGACACGGGGCTTCCTTGATGCAACAACGGTAACGTGACGTGGGCACCTCCATTTCAGTTTGTGCGTCACATTGTTATTATTCCCTTTTTCAGTGTGAGTTTGCATGACATGTTGTCAGTCCCTATTGCAGTGTGTTTGGTTGTAATTTCATATTTATTTTCAGTAATAATATTTGTTTTTTTTATTGGTGTCTGATTTACTCAGGTATCATTTGGTCTCAGAGTTAGATTAGTCGAGGAGATGATGTTAGTGATTCAAGGTAAGCCAATGAGGGAGACTCCAGTTGGATTAGTCGAGGCTGTTTAAGAAGATAATGAGCTCGAGAAGACAACACTTGAAAAGATACAACTCTTTTTGTTGGAATTTCCAGATATTTTGACCCCTATGGGGTGGTTACACTGAAAGTGTGATCCAACATGTCAAAAATGAGAAGCTTGTGAGCTACTTCTGGAAGACTATATGAAGTTATTTAGATATTAAATTCAGTTTAG
>JXCR01146163.1:357127-367810 GCA_002079205.1 Phalaenopsis hybrid cultivar
TAAAAATTTGATTTGCATATTTTAATTCGTGTGTGAAATCATTGCAAATTGGATGTTCCTTTTAGGTAATTTTGACATTCCGGACGCGCTGGCGAGGTCTAATTCGTCGTCGGAGGTCATTTTGAGGAATTCATCGATTTGCGTGTCAATTTTCTCGTGTCAAAAATATGGCAATATGGGTGTCTTTTCCTACCAAAATTGGTGTCCCGGACGCATTGGCGCAGTCCAATTTATCGTCGGAGGTCATTCGGAGAAGCTCACATTTTCACCCGTTCTTTAGGCTTAATTGAAGTCCGATTTCGTGCGATTCAGTGAATTTTGTGCACTTGGTGTGTGTGTGTGACGAAAATGTCATGACGATGTTTTCCTAAGGCTTGGAGTCGTATTAGGAACTTTTCCCTTGAATCTTCACAAAATAGCCCATAACCGCTCGTTCATAAGACGATGGTCTTGTGCCAAAAATGCTAGACATCAAAGGAAAATAAGAAATGACTAGAATTTCTAAAAGGGTGGGTCATAATTCTAGTTTTCTAAGACGATCAATAGGAACTCTTAGAGCTAGATCCTAGGATCCTAGAAAAAGAAATGACCTAAAAAATAAAGTCAACAAGCTTGTGTTTGACTCGTTAAGCAAACAAGCCGAACACAAACAAATTTTGTGTTCAAAATATAAAAGAGTTGAATACGGATGGTGCAATTTTTTAACAAGTTGAACACGAACTAAGCCCGGACTTGCTCTTGTTTGGCTCATTCACACACCTACGCCTATGTTTGGGACCACCTTCACAGTGACACAACTACTAGAAAACCACAATGCCTTGTTATGGCAACAGTGTGAATAGAATTGGTTGAGATAGAGATATTTTGGTGGTGATGATTAAGTTGTTGAGTTTGNATATTTTTTAACAAGTTGAACACGAACTAAGCCCGGACTTACTCTTGTTTGGCTCATTCACACACCTACGCCTATGTTTGGGACCACCTTCACAGTCACACAACTACTAGAAAACCACAATGCCTTGCTATGGCAACAGTGTGAATAGAATTGGTTGAGATAGAGATATTTTGGTGGTGATGATTAAGTTGTTGAGTTTGTTTAGTACCATTAATAATATAACAATGTATTCCTATCTGGTGTTGTTTTAAAAGTATGTAACCTTTTTTGAGTGCTATTTAATTTGGAAAATAAAATATGGATATTGAAAAACTCTTGTGTATTGATTAGTGTTAATATTGATGTAGGCTTAACAACACTTATTGATGATGTTGATGAATGATTGTTGTGTCAACAAAATAAATATATTTCATGAAATATTGAAATGTGATAGTAATTAAATTAATGTTGGTGTACCTTTTGTTGATCGATATGCTTTTGTAATTAATTTGATATTATATTTTATTGTTGTATGCATTGTCGGAGATCACACAAGAGTTTTGAAATTTCTTACTTGTAATTGAATATGTCATCAATGAATATTAAAAATATCATCCTAAGAGATGAAAATACTACCCTGCGATGAATCTAAATCTAAATGATTGTTTTACTATTTTGTTGGGCTAACGAACCAGAAGTTTGTCTTCTGTTTTAGAAGAACAAGTTTTATTTTAATTTTGAGGTATGATATCTCTAAAGAGGCAAGCCTATTTATTTAATTACATCTTGGGAAAGTATTTCCTAATAATACTCTCAATTAAAATAGTGGTTATTTATTTATACAAATCACAAAGATTGATTTCAAGACCATTAATTTGAATTTCAAGTTGAATTTACTCAAATTTTGAACAATTATTATCAGAAGACGAGGAGTAGGGACCACCAGATACTTTGACATTCAGTGGTTACTTCATTCTATCTTATGATTGTGATTTATAGTTTATAAATTTGAAGTGATATTTTGGTTTGAGTTGTATGGTTTTTTAGAGTGTTAGGATTTATATTTTGACAAGACGAGCCACAAAAAAGCATAGAAGAAATTAGTCATGTGGCAAAGCCAACAAGTTAGCCCCATAATAATTGAAAGAAAATAAGCCGAAACTTACTATTTCATTCAGCATATTAATTTAAATAGGGGTTATAATGTTTAACAAATAAACTCAATAAAACTCTCTTATTGCACATGACTCTCAACACTCCCCCTCAAGATGAGCGAAAGATATTCACTAAGTCCATCTTGTCTCATAATCTAGCTAACTCCACTAAGCTAAGTCCTTTGGTGAGGCAGTCAGCCGCCTGCTCTTCGGTAGTTACATGACTTTGTTATTCAGCCTCTCTTCGATGAAGAATTTATCAATCTCTGCATGTTTAGCTCTATCATGTTGTATCGGGTTGTTAGCGATGTTGATTGTGGACTTGTTCACGCCACAACTTCATTTGAGTTCCCATATCCACTTTGAGTTCAACCAACAAGGTTGTCTGCCGCATCATATCAACAACTCATAATGTCATGGCCTTATATTTTGTCTTTGTTGATCTTACTACAACTGACTCTTTCTTGTTATTCCGCAAAATCAAGTTGCGACCTACAAACCTATGGTATCCTGATATGGATTGTCTGTCATCAGCACAACTTGCTTAGTCAGAATCACAAAAGCGCTCAATATCTACATGCCCATTCTTCCCGAATATCAACCCTTTCATGGGTACACTCTTCAGAAATCTCAGAATCGGATACACTGCATCCATATGACCCTTCCTTGGATCATGCATGTTGCGGCTCACCACACTNGACAAGTTAAATTTATGTGTTCACTAATTTTGAATTTCACCATTTTTGGAAGTAAAACCTAGATTTGTAATTCTAGCTCTTTGACAGATTTAGAAAATATGGCAACACGGGAATAGAAATAACGACACGAACAAGCTCATCTTTCTCTTTAGTTTCAGTTAGGAGTTGAGAGGAAGGAAGAGGAAGATAGGTGCTTTGATTGTTTATGTACGTTGTAATCCCATCGTTGCCCTTCTGGATACCTCTAATTGTGACTTTATCGCAATGTTTCCATTATCAGAGCAGTTATTTTGGGTGAAATTGGGGAAGGTGGATGGACGTATGTTTGGTTTCTGACATAGAGAGGAATCTCTTTTTAACCGAAAGTGGTAGAGGGTTAGTAATGTAGGCAAGCTACTTAGGCGGAGAGGGGACAGACTGGATAGGTTTGTGGCTTTAATTAAATTTTGTTTAAGTTAATTTTATTCATTTTAATTGAGTAATATGTAATAATTAATTGATATATTATTAAACTAAATATAATTTGATGAATTTTTATGCACTTATTTAATAATTACTAATAAAAATAAATTACATATTGAATTCTAATTTATTTAATGAAATTCTAACTAATAATTAATTAAAATAATTTAAAAAAATTAATTACTAATTGATTAAAGTAATACTTTTACTTAATAAAAAACGCTTTTCTTAATAATATTTTCATTAATAATTAGTAAATAATAAATTATTAATAAACATAACTAAAATATTAAATTGAATTTGATTAAAATAATAATTAATTTCTATCAAAGAAATAAAATAATGAAAGTATTGTTATGGTTCTTTATTCAAACAAACATAATAGTTTTTAAAATTTTGGCAAAAGTTATCAAATAATTTTTTATGATTTAACAAGAATTTTAAATTTGTTTTAAAGTTTTAACCATTTCAATATTTGCTAAATATTGATTTACAAAATAGAAGAAATACCAAGAATTTAAATCTTAGATTTTGTCATAAAACCCCTCAGTGTTTACAATTATGGGTTTAAGGGTTTAAGGTTCAAGGCTTAGGATTTAAGGTTTAGTGTTTAGCTTGTCCATATCACATAACATTGCAATGCAGTGCCACTATGTTGAATATTTAAGTCCTCGTACCAACCACAAATTGAGGGCTATATAAATGTTTATGGATTAATATTTATGGAGGGTTCATAAAATAAGATTTAGGGTTTANTTGCGATGAATCCAATATCTAAATGATTGTTTTACTATTTTGTTGGGCTAACGAACCAGAAGTTTGTCTTCTGTTCTAAAAGAACAAGTTTTATTTTAATTTTGAGGTATGATATCTCTAAAGAGGCAAGCCTATTTATTTAATTACATCTTGGGGAAGTATTTCCTAATAATACTCTCAATTAAAATAGTGGTTATTTATTTATGCAAATCACAAAGATTGATTTCAAGACCATTAATTTGAATTTCAAGTTGAATTTACTCTAATTTTGAACAATTATCATCAGAAGACGAGGAGTAGGGACATTCAGTGTTTACTTCATTCTATCTTATGATTGTGATTTATAGTTTATAAATTTGAAGTGATATTTTGGTTTGAGTTGTATGGTTTTTTAGAGTGTTAGGATTTATATTTTGACAAAACGAGCCACAAAAAAGCCTAGAAAAAATTAGTCATGTGGCAAAGCTAACAAGTTAGCCCCATAATAATTGAAAGAAAATAAGCCGAAACTTACTATTTCATTCAGCATATTATTTTAAATAGGGGTTATAATGTTTAGCAAATAAACTCAATAAAACTCTTTTATTGCACATGACTCTCAACACTCCCCCTCAAGATGAGCGAAAGATATTCACTAAGTCTATCTTGTCTCATAATCTAGCTAACTCCACTAAGCTAAGTCCTTTAGTGAGGCGGTCAGCCACCTGCTCTCCAGTAGTTACATGACTTCGTTATTCAGCCTCTCTTCGATGAAGAATTTATCAATCTCTGCATGTTTAGCTCTATCATGTTGTATCGGGTTGTTAGCGATGTTGATTGTGGACTTGTTCACGCCACAACTTCATTTGAGTTCCCATATCCACTTTGAGTTCAACCAACAAGGTTGTCTGCCACATCATATCAACAACTCATATTGTCATGGCCTTATATTTTGTCTCTGTTGATCTTACTACAACTGACTCTTTCTTGTTATTCCACGAGATCAAGTTGCGACCTACAAACATATGGTATCCTGATGTGGATTGTCTGTCATCAACACAACTTGCTTAGTCAGAATCACAAAAGCCCTCAATATCTACATGCTCATTCTTCCCGAATATCAACCCTTTCCCGGGTATACTCTTCATAAATCTCAGAATCGGATACACTGCATCCATATGACCCTTCCTTGGATCATGCATGTTGCGGCTCATCACACTTACTGTAAAAGAAATATCAGGTCGAGTGTGGCACAGATAGATCAAACGGCCCACCAGCGTATGGTGGCTGTCACGATCAACTAATTCACCTGCCTCTGTAATGAGCTTGACATTCTGATCAATTGGAGAGACTATAGGTTTGCACCTCTACATATTTGTCTTCATGTGAAGATACAGTACATACTTTCTCTAAGATAGGACAATTTCCTCAGGTTCATGGGTCACTTCAATCCTAAGAAAATATCTTGAGTTATCCCAGATTCTTTATCTCAAATTTCTTCTCAATTTTTTTTTCAATTGAGCAATCCCTGTCTTATCATCACTAGCGATAATTATGTCATCCATATATAACAAGTATGGTAGTGTGACTTTCATTTTGTCGAAAGAAGACTGTGTGATCTGTATTGATCTATTGATATCCCATATCAACAATCGTCATTTTAAACTTATCAAAGTAGACTCGAGAAGACTGCTGCAAGCCATACACAGATTTCCTGAGCCAACACACCTTGCTCATTGTCTAGGATGTACTGAATCTTGGTGGTATCTCTATGTATACCTCCTTCACTAGCTCCCCGTGAAGAAAGACACTCTTCACATTCAGTTGGTAGAGTCTTTATCCACTATTCACTGTCAGAGAAGTCAGTGTCTTCACTGTGCTCATCTTTGTTATTGGTGCAAAGGTTTCATCTTAGTCAATGTCATATGTTTGACTTTACCCTTTTTCCACTAATCGTGCTTTGTATCTCTCCACATTCTCTTATGGAGTTTGCTTTACTGTGAATATCCATTTGCATCCAACTGTCTTCTTCCTTGCTGTTAAGGGTATAATCTCTCATATTCGGTTTTTATCAAGAGCTCCAAGTTTTTCATGCATCGTTGCTTTTCACTTGTGATCCTCTTTCGTGACATGTCAACACTTGGGTATAGATAGTGAAATGATTCAATGAATGTTTCATGCAAATGTGAGATGTTAGAATAAAAAATAAAGTTTGCAATGTCAAGTTTTCACCTAAAACGATCAGGAGGATGTCCCACATTATTGCGGGAGATCCTCCTTAATGTTGGTGGGCGGAAGGGGACGGAGGAGGATAATATCAGCTGGAAGTTTTGAATCAAATGTAGATGGTGTGGGTGTCTCGAGAGTTGAGGAAGACCAGGACAAGGGACTTACTGACACTGCAAACTCTATTCCTTAGTTTGCTTCTTCCTTCGTGTATACATCCTTAGCTCACCTTCAGCCTGAATCCCACCACCTTTGGGGTCAATCTTCTTGATTTTTGCCTCATTTGATTCATCCCTCATCACAAGACATGGCATTTCTCTCACTTACACCACTTCATCACCGCTCTACTCACTCTCTTTTGCCTATATTGAGTCATCGAAGGGTGAATTCACCTCCAGAGTGTAGTATGGTTCAAACTCTCTGAGTAACACTTCCATATTCACAAAGAGTCTCTTTCAATTGTGCTCCAGCAGACATTAACTTTTGAGTAGCAAAATAATCCACGAACGCACATTTCACAGTTGTAGGATCCAACTTTTGCACAGATGACTTGTTGTCTTTTATAAAACATAAACATCCAAATACTTTCAATGAAAGGATCCCACCATTGTCTCCTTTCAAAATCTGATAATGAGACTTTTACTATAGCATTCTTGAGGGCATTTTGTTAATCGATTGAGTGGCTGTCAACACTGCTTGCCCCCATAAGTGTTGTGGAACATTCATTGCCATCATCATTGCTCTGGACTACATCTAGAAGATTTTGATTCTTGCTCCTTGCTACTCCATTCTGTGCTAGTCTATATGGGCATGTGGTTTGGAGTTATATCTCTTAAGCTGACAAGTAGTCCCCAAATGTTTTGTTGATATATTTTGTCCCATTATCAGATCTCAGTATCTTTACAACTGCCTCATATTAGGTTTGGATTGTCTTGTGAAAATCTTTAAAGCAAGCAACCATCAAGTATATCCAGGTAATATAAGAAAAACAATCAATAAATGTAACAAAATAACGATAATCATTCATAAAACTTATAGGACAGGGTCCCCATACATCAGAGTGTATCAAATTAAACACACCAGTGTTCTTATTCCCATAACTGATATAAGAGCTCTATTGAGCTTGTCAAACTCATAAGCATCACACATCAGCTTCTTCTTATTTACCTTTTTATACATATATGAGTATAGTTGGCTTAATAAACTGAGACTAGAATGTCTCATACTTCTGTGATGTAGCAGTATTACATCCTCGACATTTCTTTCATATTCTTCTACCGCAACACTTTCCACCATGGATGTTAGAGTCGAGTCTATCCCCTCTCGGTCCAAGTACCAGAGTCTGTTATGCCACATTCTAGTCCCAAGTGTCTGACCCATCCCTTTTCTCTTTGAAGATCACTTGAGGAATATCCAAAGAAACAATACATTTTTATTGGAGAATAATGACACTAATGGATTAGAGTTTTATTGGAAAAGAGTAAGCATGCAAAACATTAAACAAAGTCATATAATTGGTACATCTCACTGTACACTTACCAACTACAGGCTGTGTTATATCATCAGCAGTGTGTATACTCTTGTCGGCACTATTTTTTTGGTGTGGAGTTTGCCCGTAAGAAGCTGTCGGTTATCGGAATTGAAGTCCCGTTGCCTGCTTCGGAAGGACGTCAAAAAAAAGTTGAGTTTTGAAAAAGATGAAGTCAAACTGACCCCATAATTTTCATAATTTAGATGAAAGAGCGTTTTGTATCTATCTCGAAGGATAAACACAAGAATATTTTCATAGTTTAGATGAAAGAGCCTTACCTCAAATTTTGTATCTATCTCGAAGGATAAACACAAGAATTGAGGGTGAGGCTCGATCAATAAATGAAGAAAGTTATGACATCCGTTTGGTCTGTTAAACCAATGTATTGGCCGACAAATTCCCCTATTGAAACCAATGTATTGGCCGACAAAATTCCCCTATTTAATATAAGGAATTAAATAGGGTTTATAGTGAAACCAATGTATTGGCCGACAAATTTCCCTATTTAATATAAGGAATTAAATAGGGTTTGTATTATGCTGNTTTAAGATAATGAGACTGTTGCAATTAGTGAGAGTGCATTGCTATATTTCAGAAGAAACTTTTTCAAAAGCTTAAAGATCCTGGTAGCTTTACAATTCCATGTGCAATACGAGAAAAATCTTATGGGAAAGCTTTATGTGATTTAGGTGCAAGCATTAACCTTATTCCATTATCAATATTTCAAATATTTGGATTAAGAGAAATAACCCATACTACTGTAACTCTGCAGTTAGCAGATCATTTAACAACCTATTCTAAAAGAGTTAAAGAAGATGCCCTAGTGAAAGTGGATCAATTTATCTTTCCTGTTGATTTCTTTGTGCTAGATATGAAGGAAGATAAAGAGATACCTATCCTTTTAGGGAGACCTTTCCTAGCCACAGGAAGAGCAATGATAGAGATGCAAAAAGGGGAATTAACAATGTGCGTCAATGATCAAACTGTTACTTTTAACATTTCAAAATTAATGAAATACTCTGCAAAAGGTAAAGATGATGAATGCTATAGAATGGATGATATAAGATATCTGAGCGAATGCCACTTCAAGTCTACTTATGAAGAAAAATCTAAAGAAAAAGATTTGGAACACGAGCAAGAAGTGGAATTAGATCAATTTGTAAACCTTTTTAAAGAAGATTCTAGTTATGTTCAAGAAAGTTTTGAAATTTTAGACACGATAGACAAAGATAAATCATTTTGTTCATATATTGAAAAACCTTCAGAACTTGAGTTGAAACTAATTCCGGAACATTTAAAATATGCCTTTTTAGGAGATTCCTCTAATTTACCTGTTATAATTTCCTTAAAGTTAACAAAGGAAGAAGAAGAAATATGTCGGCACTATTTTTGGTGTGGGGTTTGCCCGTAAGAAGCTGTCGGTCATCGGAATTAAAATCCCGTCGCCTGCTTCGGAAGGACGTTTTTAAAAAAATTTAGTTTTGAAAAAGATGAAGTCAAACTGACCCAAAAATTTTCATAGTTTAGATGAAAGAGCATTTTATCTCAAATCCTGTATCTATCCCGAAGGATGAACACAAAAATTAAGAGTGAGGCTCGATCAAATAAACTAAAGAAAGTTATAACATCCGTTTGGTCTGCGAAACCAATTTTTTGGCCGACAAGTTCCCCTATTTAATATAAGGAATTAAATAGGGTTTATATTATGCTGGGTTCGGGAAAAGCTGCCTATAAGGGCAAGCCCTTATAGTTAATTACATCATAGATAACTGAAGTTACCTAAGAATACTCTCGATAAANTTTTAAATGGTAAGGAAATTTCAAAGATATTGGACTAAGAAGTGTGAAGGGGGATTGGTTCAAATTTGNAAATTACCATCAAGGAGTTCAAATAGTAAGGAAATTTCAAAGATATCGGACTAAGAAGTGTGAAGGGGATTGATTCAAATTTGGAACATTTTGTTTTGGAGTCCAAAGGAGGAAACACTAGAGGATGTCACGGATCCGAAGGAGAACTTCGGTGACTTCCCAAGCTATCCTATTATTTGGCTTCAATTTAGGAAAAATCATTTAGATGTTTCATTCTGCAATTTTTTATTTATTNGGAGAACTTCAGTGACTTCCCGAGCTATCCTATTGTTTGGTTATAGTTTTGGAGGAGAGATATTTAAGTATTTCATCTTGCCAATTTTTATTTATTTAAGGCTTACATTTGTGTGAAGCAATCAACACAAATTGCCTGGANATTGATTCAATTTGGAACATTTTGTTTTGGAGTCCAAAGGAGGAAACACTAGAGGATGCCACAGATTCCAAGGAGAACTTCAATGACTTCCTAAGCTATCCTATTATTTGGCTTCAATTTTTAAGAGAAATCATTTAGATGTTTCATCCTGCAATTTTTTATTTATTAGGATTTACATTTGCAGGAGAAATCATTTAGATGTTTCATCCTGCAATTTTTTTTATTTATTAGGATTTACATTTGTGAGAAATCATTTAGATGTTTCATCCTGCAATTTTTTATTTATTAGGATTTACATTTGTGTGAGAAGCAATACAAAATAATTCAAGATGTGAGGATTTAAGTCTTAACAAACGACTACCTTGGAATCCTAAGGCGAGTTAGAGCTTAAATTGTATAACAGGATTGTACAAATGCTTAGAAGATGTGTTTGAGGATTTATGTTGCACTAGGCAAACAACCTCGAATTCCTATGGCTTTATTGTTTTAAAGCTAAGGAAGGATGTGTTGTTGTAGATTCTCTTGCTGTTGAAGATGGCCAAGCTGCCCATCATGTAAGCACCAAGCTCCTCATTGTAGCAGAGTTTAAGTTTTCTAGGTCATTTGGTTATAATATCAAATCAGGTGACCTTATGGTCAAAGTTCTTTAAATTTTATGAGGGCATATTAAAGTTGATTAAAGCGACACCGGTCAAGATCCCACGGTTCCGTCGTCCCGGCACCACTATTTTCTATTGGAATCACTTAGTCCAAATGAA
>JXCR01146163.1:371653-392916 GCA_002079205.1 Phalaenopsis hybrid cultivar
CAAATTTGGATGTATTCAAAGTGTTTGGAATAAGTTTTGATCAGTTTTGGGTATTTTGGCCAAATTTGGGTCCGAAGGGCAGTTAGGTAATTTGGAGGTGTCTAGGGGCAAAATGCCAAGTTGGGCATTTCAAGTGCAATTGCGTAAAGAACCATTTTGAATGAGTCATGGACCAATGAAATCTCCATTTTGGGTTCCCATATATTGGTCTTATCCATAGTATAGTGAGGGTATGGTGAGGGTATGGTGAGGGTATTGTGAGGGTATTGTAACGGGATTGTGTACCTTAGCTCCAAACCAACACTCAGGGTCAATCCTAAGGTCAAGTAGCCCTATAGGAACTCTCATTGAGTTCCCTCATAATGATCTTACCTACTAAGTGCTAGAGGTTAGGACTAATATGTGGAACTTCAAGTTGAGTAAAGAGAAGAGTTTTGTGTTTCTAATGGTGAGGGTACCTTTCCAGTTTTCTAAGACTAGTCAGTAGGAAAGTCCTATAGCTAGACCTAGGCTACTAAGGAAATTTTTAGACCTCAACCAAAAGTGACGTCAACAAAAAGCTGATGAAAATTTTGAAAAATTTTAAGAAAGCCTTTGGATGGTCAGTTGCTGATATTAAAGGAATCAATCCTTCAATTTGTATGCATAGAATTTATCTGAAAGAAAACTGCAAACCTAGGGCTGATCCACTAAGGAGATTAAATCCTATTATGAGGTTATTAAGAAAGAAATTTTAAAGTGGTTAGATGCTGGAATTATCTACCCTTTTTCAGGTAGTGCATGAGTTAGTCCAATTCACTATGTTCCTACGAAAGGAGGAGTAACTGTAACTGTGAATGAGCATAATGAGTTAAAACATACTAGACAAGCTAGAGGGTGGTGAATATGCATTAATTATAGAAAATTAAATCTTTCCACTAAGAAAGATCATTTTTCACTACCATTTCAAGATCAAATGTCGGATAAACTTGCAAGGCATAAATACTTTTGTTTTTTGGATGGATATACCGGTTATCACCAAATTCAAATATCTCCTGAAGATCAAGAGAAAACAACATTTACTAGTCCTTATGGTACTTTTGCTTTTAAAAGAACGCTCTTTGGTTTATGTAATGCCCCTGCTATATTTCAAAGATGTATGATGGCAATTTTTTGTGATATAATTGAAAAACGGATTGAAGTCTTTATGGAAGACCTTTCAGTGTTTAGAACTTAATTTGACTCATGTTTAGAACATTTATCTAAAGTTCTTACGTGCTGTGAAGAAACAAATTTAGTCCTTAACTGGGAAAAATGCCAATTTATGGTAGTAGGAGGAATTATATTAGGTCATCAAATATCAAAAAATGGTATGGAAGTAGATCCTGCTAAAATTCAAGGGATCGCTAATCAGGTCATCAAATATCAGAAAATGGTATGGAAGTAGATCTTGCTAAAATTCAAGTGATTGCTAATAGTCATCAAATATAAGAAAATTGTATGGAATTAGATCCTGCTAAAATTCAAGTGATCGCTAATTTACCTTATCCAACATGGGTATGAAACAGATCTTGCTAAAATTCAAGTGATCGCTAATATACCTTATCAAACAAATGTAATAGAAATTAGAAGTTTTTTAGGAGATGCTGGATTCTACAAGCGATATATTAAGGACTTTTCTAAGATTGCTAAGCCTTTGTGCCATTTACTGAAGAAAGATGCAATTTTCAATTTTGATGAGGAATGCCTAAAAGCTTTTAAATTATTAAAAAAAATTTCGCTGTACCAATACATAGTTTCACCAAATTGGGAAAAACCTTTTGAACTTATGTGTGATGCAAGTGATTATGATATTGGAGTTTCACCAAACTGGGAAAAACTTTTTGAACTTATGTATGATGCAAGTGATTATCCTATTGGAGCTGTTTTAGGACAAAGATATGATAAAATTTTCAAAGTTATTTACAATTCTAGTAAAACTCTTAATGAAACTTAAATTAATTATACAACAACTGAAAAAGAGTTATTAGAAATAGTATATGCCTTTGATAAATTTAGATCATATTTGATTGGAAATCATTGTATAGTGCATACAGATCATTCTGCTATTAAGTACATAATGAAAAGAATGATACTAAACCAAGACTTATAAGATGGATTCCTCTTTTACAAGAATTTGATTTTGAAATTAGAGCGGAAGGGAACTGAAAATCAAATTTTTGTTCATTTGTCCAGGTTTGAATTAGAAAAACCACTCTATTTTGAAAAAAAAAAATTAATGACATTTTTCAGATGAAAATTTGTTCATTATAAATGAGTGGCGTGTTCAGTGGTATGCCGACATCGTGAATTATATTGTTAGTGATCTTAGACCCTATTGAATGACATACCAACAAATGAGGAAATTTATTTCTGAAGCTAAGACTTATTTTTAGGATGACCCATATTTATATAAACAACAAAAGGATCTGATCATTCAAAGATGTGTACCATTAGAAGAAACTTATGAAATTATCCAAATATGTCATAATTCTAATTTTGGGGGACATTTTGGTGTTGACAAAACAACATACAAAATTCTAAAATCTTGATTTTATTGGCCTACAATTTTTAGAGATGTTAATGCTTATATCAAAACTTATGATAGATGCCAAAGAGTAGGCAATATTTTCAGAAGAAATGAGATGCACCTCAATTATCTGCTAGAAGTTAAAATATTTGATGTTTGGAGATTAGATTTCATGGGACCATTTATACCATCTTTCAGAAATTTATGTATTTTGTTAGCAGTGGACTATGTATCCAAATGGATAGAAGCTATTGTTTTACCTCGATGTGATGCTCAAAGTGTTGTAAAATATTTGAAAACGAACATATTTTGTAGATTTGGGATGCCGAGAGTTATCATTATTGATGGTGGAAGTCATTTCAAAAATGTCATTATCGAGAAGTTATTAAAGAAATATCATATAAATCTAAGATTGCTACTACTTATTATCCTCAGACAAGTGATTTGGCTGAATTATTCAATCAGGAAATTAAAAGAATTATGGAAAAATCTGCGAATCTAATAAAAATGGCTTGGTCAGTCAAACTTGACTATGCTTTGTGGGCTTATAGGACTACATATAGAACTCCTATAGGAATGTCTCGTAGGCTAATATTTGGGAAAGCTTGTCACTTACCTGTTGAACTTGAGCATAAAGCATACTGGGCTATTAAAGAGTTCAATTTTAATTTAAAAGATGTTGGTGAGAAAAGATTGTTACAATTAAATGAGCTTGAAGAGATAAGGAACTTATGAGAGTGCTAAGATTTATAAAGAAAAGATGAAAATGTGGCATGATTGAAAGAATCTTACAAAAAATTTTCAGCCAGTGCAACAAGTTTTCCTATATACTGCAAGGTTAAGATTATTTCCAGACAAACTTATGTCCAGGTAGATGGGCTCATTTGTTGTGATAAAAGTTTATCCTTATGGAGCTGTGGATATGAAAGATCCTAATTTTGAGATAGTTTTTAAAGTAAAGGGACATAGAGTGAAACCTTATTATATAGGGGATCAACATAAACATAATGATGGAATGATGTTGGGTCAACAAGAATGAGTACTGGTTACGTCGGGCTGACGACGTAAAACCAAGCGCTTTGTGGGAGGCAACCCATAGTTATGAATGTGTTTTTGCTTTGATTGTTGTTTTGAGTCTGATTAATAAATTTGGGGTAGTATTTTTTTAGTTTATTATGTGCTACTAATGATTTTTAGACTTTAATTAGTGACTTAGACATGTTAGAATGAGAATTTGGACGTTAAGTTGACTGGTGCAAAAAAGTGCACTGGCACATAAGCACGGAAATTTAATCACATGTGCAAATTTCAATTTCTAGAAGGTGTAACTGCAATTTAGTTGGAATAAATATGTCTTGGCAGTTTCTAGTCCTTCCTAGAAGTTATGAGGGGGAATAAGGCCTATAAATAGAAGGGGTTTGTGAAGTAATTTCACGCCAAATTTTTTTTACCCCTAAAAGTCTAAGAAAGAGAGAGATTTAGAGAAAATGTCTTCATGGGAGATGGATTTGAAGAAGAAGGAAGAAGCCATGAGGTAGAAGTTCATTAGTCAAAGTGCACAGGAGATGTATAAGAATTTCTTAACCATTAGCATTGAAGGGATATCGGAGAAGATCAACCAGATGGAGATTACTATATTTGTATTAGAGACTTAGGTGCTTGAATTGCATGCTCATTTAGAACATATTGGGTGGCACCTTAAGATGTAATTCAGCCATACCAGTTATGTAGAGGAAGCGAATAAAGCGATGTTCCTTAAGCAAAAGTGGATCAAAGATGATAATATTAGAGCTCGTCACCACCGTCCGTTTTATCAACTCTATATTCCTGGAGAGACTACTGAGAGACAAGAATTCGTTCCTTCTAATGAAGAGTGGCATTAAGTGTTAGGAATTGTGTGTTTGGAGTCATGTTTTTAAGTGTGTTAGTGTTTATATCTTGGTTTAGTGTTTGTGGTCACTTATGTGTTTATTGTAAATGTGTGTTAAGTGTTTTGTACTTAGGAAATTTTTCTCATCCAAGATTGTGTGTTAAGTGTTTTATACTTAGGAAAATTTTCTCATCCAAGACTATTTGGAGAGAAGAACTAAGTGTTAAATGTCTACTTAGGAAAATTTTCTCATCCAAGACTATTTGGAGAGAGAACTAAGTTTTAAATGTGTTTGAAAATTTTCTCATCCAAGACTATTTGGAAAGAGAACTAAGTGTTAAATGTGTTTGTACTTGGTTTTGTACTTAGGAAAATTTTCTTATCCAAGACTATTTGGAGAGAGAACTAAGTGTTAAATGTGTTTGTACTTGTTTGTGAATTAATATAAGTTTATTTTAGTGAAAATTTGTGTTATTTTTAGCCTCAAATTGAATTAATTATTATGGAGAATTTTGAGAGAGAAGGGAGTTATAGGAAGTTAAAATAGTCATTTAAGTGCTATGAGACCATTTAGGGGTGGTTTACTTAGGCCAATAGTGCATTTTACTTACAATTAAAAATTTTGAAAATTGTGCACTAGCGCCTAAGCGCCACATCTCGCGCTTATGCTAGCCAACCCTAGATGTAGGCGCCTACGCGCCACTTACCCGCGCTTAGGCACTAGTTCATGAAAATCGGTTCGCGAATGATTAAAAGTGAATTTTTGGTCCAAAAATGTCATTTTTAACGCCTCCTATCGTCTTCTCCAACTCGAATTTGCCATTTTAAGGGCTAGGGCAAGTGAAATTTGGAGATTTCTTAGTGGAATTAGTGAGATTTGCTGGATCCAAGTTCCTTGAGAAAGACACAAAAAATGAAAAGGAGCAAAGGAAAGCCCATTTGATTCGAGCAAATTTGTTAGTTCAAAAGCTCAGGATCGATATAGTGATGATCTACAGTCACGAAATTTGATTCAGGAGCGATGTTTTAAGAGTCCAGGTGGAGAAGTGGAAGACCTGATAATCCGCCGACAGTAGGAACAGTTCTTTTTTTCTCTACTGTTCATTGTAGTTTCTAATGTAAGGGAGTTTTATGCAAATCTCCTAGAGGCTGAGGACGATTGAGTTATGGCTCGAGGGAAGTTGGTACCTTTTAGTTTAGAGGTAATCAACTTGTTTTATCATTTATCATCGAAGACTTTGTGTTTTTATGCAAATTATAGTCCTACGAAAGCAGAATTGGATGAGGTCATATCTTTTTTTGATTGTTGGAAGAGGACTTTGGAAGATTACAAATAAGAGGAGAGTAAATTTTCTAACGTCAATGTTTTGTGCACCATCAAAGGCTTGACACTATTTTATATCTACTCGTCTGCTTTCTACAAATCATCTCAGTGAAGTGATCAGAGAGAGAGAGATGTTGATTTATTGTATTCAGGAGGGAATGCCCATCAACATAGGGGCTTTGATCTATTACACTATCATTAGTTCAGCTGCTGCTGCTACTACTGCAGGTATGGGATTTTTTTCTTTGATATTTTCTTTATGCAGGCAGTCTGGAGTAAAGAATGATAGTTGGGAGGAAGTTTTGTTGCCTCTGAAGCCCATTACAGAAGTGAATGTGAAGACTTATTTGGAGCATTCAATTTTTGGCTGGAGAGGAGGATTTTCCAGGAGCTATGAATTAGAGACGTCTACTGCATCTACCTCTGTTGCATCTTCATCAAGACCATCTGCTTCACTTACTTTTACATCTCGAGGTGAGTCAACTGAGACTCAAGAGTAGTTATTACAGAAGATGATGACTCATATCCACTTTACCGCTGATAAAGTTCAAAATCTAGAACATTTTGCTGAGCATACAAATAGGTAGAATAGGAGAAAGATTGACTTTGAGGAGAAATTATACCCAGCTCTGGAGGGCCTGATTAGAGGTGACCCAGAAGTAGTATTTCCTCAATATCCTCATTATCTTGATTATGAGCATAAAGAAAAATGGTATAGTGGTAATTCTGATAGTGGAGAGGAGTAGAGATGAGAGATGATGTGTTGAACTTGATTTGGTTTGATGTATTGTTATGTTTGTGTTTTTTTATAGACTCTGTGATGTAGTAATGCTCATATGCAGTTATGTGATGTTGTGGATTTTATGTTGTGTTTGGAAATTTTATGTTCTATTATTGTTGTGATTGTTGTGTTAGATAGTATTTTGTTTTTGGTACTGTGGATTGGTTACTTTAGAACTTAACTTAATTCCATGTCTTTTTTTTTAAGTTAAAAATCTTGCTAGCTTAGATCTTAATTTTAAAATTCGGAAACTGCTACCCTGTATTTTTCTTTTGTCATGTTAGTGTGTTGTTTATTTTTATAACTACTGTTTAGAAGTCTATTGAATCTCTACATGTTAAACTAAAATAAAATGTTAGAAAATTTGATCAAAAATTAGATTTACTCCTCTCTTTCTTATATACTTGTATAATTAGGATGTAAAATTTTCTGTTAGCATTTTTCAATTTTCATTCCTACCTATATAATTATCTGATGCAAATTGTTTAATCTGTTAAAGAAAATTAAATTTTGGGGAGGGATGAAAAACATTTTCAAAACTTGAATTTTATTTGTTCTCAAATGAACTGCAAATGAATTTAAAATTTAAAAGAAAATTTGATTATGTATATGAAGTTATATTAGGGAAGTAAAATTTTATTTTAGAAATGAGTAAGAAAATTTAGTTAANGGGTATCAATCCCGAATGAGCATTGAAGGTCATGCTCCATTTAAGGTGGCCTTATACATATCTCAAAGAAATTAGGTAGAGAATCATATGCCATACCCCATTTAAGGTAGCCTTAAAACTGATCTAAAAAAAATGAAAATAGGATGCCATACCCTATTTAAGGTGATCTTATACCTATCTCGAAGGAAATTGGGTAGAGAATCAAATGTCATACTCCATTTAAGGTGGTCTTAAAACTGATCTCAAAAGAAGAGAATAGGATGCCATACCCCATATAAGGTGGTCTTATAACTATCTTGAAGGAAATTGGATAGAGAATCATATGCCATACTCCATTTTAGGTGGACATAAAATTGATCTCAAAATATGAGATTAGGATGCCATACCCCATTTAAGTTGGTCTTAAACTTATCTCGAAGAAAATTGGGTAGAGAATCAGATGCCATATTCCATTTAAGGTGGTCTTAAAACCGATCTTAAAAGATGAGAATAAGATGTCATACCCCATTTAAGGTGGTCTTAAAACCGATCTCAAAGAAAATTTAAGCTGGTCGTAAAACTGATCTCAAAAGATGAGATTAGGATGTCATACCCCATTTAAGGTAGTCTTAAACCCATCTCGAAGAAAATTATGTAGAGAATTGGAAGTCATACTCCATTTAAGGTGGGTTTAAAACTGATCTCAAAAGATGATAATAGGGTGTCATACCCCATTTAAGGTAGTCTTAAACCTATCTCGAAGAAAATTGGGTAGAGAATCGAATGTCATAGTCCATTTAGGGTGATCTTAAACCCGATCTCAAAAGATGAGAATAGGATGTCANCTATTTAAGGTAGTCTTAAACCTATCTCGAAGAAAATTGGATAGAGAATCGAATGTCATAGTCCATTTAGGGTGATCTTAAACCCGATCTCAAAAGATGAGAATAGGATGTCATAACCCATTTAAGGTGGTCTTAAACCTATCTCAAAGATAATTGGATAGAGAATCAGATGCCATACTCTACTTAATGTGACATTAAAACCAATCTCAAAAGATGAGAATAGGATGCCATACCCTATTTAAGATGGTCTTAAACTTATCTCGAAGAAAATTGAGAAATAGGATGTCGACACTGATCCCAAGAACACTATGAGGATAATGTAGAGAATTTATGGTNGAAGAAAATTGGATAGAGAATCAAATGCCATGCTCTACTTAATGTGACATTAAAACCAATGTCAAAAGATGAGAATAGGATGCCACACCCTATTTAAGATGGTCTTAAACTTATCTCAAAGAAAATTGAGAAATAGGATGTCGACACTGATCCCAAGAACACTATGAGGATAATGTAGAGAAATTATGGTGCTGAACTCATAGATATGGGTAATGTGAATATTGACAGTGGTGAAAAAAAGATTTGTGGGATTTTGTGTAGAGTGTGAAACTCCGTGAAGGTTGTGACAAATTAGTGCAAACAAGGACATTCGTGCTGCGAAAACAGAGAGTGAGAAACCTCTAACTCGAGAGAAACAAACTTTATCACATTTAATTATCAAAATATATTTTCAAAATTTAATTTTTGTTGATTGATTTATCTTTTTCAAAAAATTTATTTGTTTAATTTAATTTAGTGAAATTTCAAAACTAAAACGAAGAAAATTATGGTAAGTAAATTCAAAAATTTTTATTTTGTTAACGTTAATTTCATTATAAAACTTTGAACCCAATCACAAACACTTGACCAAATAAATAACCCCAGAACATGTAAAATTTTCAAAATATATTTCAAGCAAGGTATATCTTCAAATATCGGACATTAACCGACAACATACGTCTTTCACCTCTGAAATTCACTAGCTAGTAAGATCCTCATGAATAGACCTTCTATATGACAAATGGTCCCTCCCAAGTTGGTTCAAATTTTCCACCTATCATGCGGTGTGCAAGAATAAGCCTTTTGAGAACAAGAACAAGGTCACCAACTTTGAACGTCTTCGGGCTGACAAATTTGTCATGAGCCTGCACTATCCTTGCTTGGTAGAGCTCCAAGTGCTGTTGTGATTCTAGCCATTTTCCCTCGAGACTTTCCAAATCTTCAAGTCTGAGCTTTGCACTTTCTTCTGTTGTGATTTGATTGGCGACCGCAACTCTAAGAGACAGTGTCTGGACTTTTAGAAATAGTACAGCCTTGGACCTGTACACAAGTGCATAGGGTACACATTGAGTGGGAGTTCTAAATGTTGTCTGGTAAGCCCACAAAGCTTCTAACAATTTATCATGCCATCATCTTTTATTCTCATCTAATGTCTTCTTTAAGATTTGCATGAGCGTCTTGTTAAAGGCCTTGACCGTGCCGTTTGCTCTGTGATAGTAAATCGTAGAGTATCTCCAGTCTATCCCATGTCGTTTAACAAAGCTGTTAATCTTTGTGCTCTTGAAGGCTGTCCCAATGTTAGAAATCACTCTGTGTGGTACATCAAAATGGTAGACAATCTAACTTTTAAAAAATTGGAGAACATGTTGTGTTGTAACCTCTCGTAATGACACTGCTTCTGCCCACTTGGAAAAGTAATCCATGGCTGCTAGAATAAATCTGTGTCCCTTAGAGGATGGAGGGTCTATCAGAACTATTATGTATGTGCCCCAATGCTCGAATAACCATGAGACGACGGTTGGGTGTAGCACATTTGGAGGTTGGTGTACGACCACCCCATGCACTTAACAAAGGTGACACCTTCTAGTTGTATCCATGCAGTCAAATATCATTGTTGGCCAATAATATCCTAATCATTTAATCTTCATTTTCATCTTCGGCTCTAACTGGTGAGCTCCACACAATCTGACATGTACTTCTTTGACAACATTTTGTGCCTCTGGTTTGCTCAGACATCTCAGCACATAAAAATCAAATGATCTTCTGTAGAGGACTTCACTCACTAGAGCATATGAAATAACTCTTCTCATGATGTGTTATGCTTCAGACTTGTCTTCTGACAGCTTTCCAGTTTGCAAATATTCTATCAATGACTTACGCCAATCTTCGTTAATGTCAACAACTGCAATCATCATTCATTTTTTTCAAGCTTGTGTAGATTGTTGAGGTCGATCTGAGATAGAACTTGATGTCCTTGTAATATAATTTCAATGGAATTCTCCAACGGACACTCCAATTCCTTAGCAAGTTTTGTCAGAGTGTCGATATGGGCATTATCTCCTATAAGAACCTGGTATAGAGTCACATTAGGAATCTTTTCCAGCAAATTCAATGTGTACCAATGGTATTCTGCTAAGCTTTACTTCAAAATCTTATATTGTCCGACAACTTGTTGGATGACAGTTGCAAGTTGCCATAGATGACAATGTCTGTTATATCCATTGAGATTGCCAACTCCAATCCAGTGATCAGCGCTTCATATTCTGCTTCATTTTTTGTACACGGCTCTGTCAGGTGATATGAAAATCTCAACATTCCCTGCTTTGCCTGGTATAACTATCTCTGATCTTTTTTTCTTTTTGGCTGATGAAGCTCCATCGAAGCACATTTCCCAATGTCTGGCACTGGACAGTTCTATTTGCAGTATCTATTCATTTGGTAGCTCATCATTGAGAGGGAACCCAACTAGAAGTAGGCATGCTGTGAGAAAATTTGCTAAAATTTGTCCTTTGATAGCGTAGAGGGGAATAAAAGTTATATCAAATTGTAATAAAATCATCGATCATCTTGGTAGACGTCCGGAAAGTGTTGGTTGGGTCATTAAATAATGCAATGAATTAACTTTCAAAATAATGGTAATTTTATGAGATAGCATGTAATGTCTAAGCTTTTGGGCGACGAAAACTAAAGCTAGACAATGCTTCTCAATAGGTGGATACTTTATCTCCTTCCATATTAGATGGTGACTCAAGTATTAGAGTATGTTTTCCTTTCCCTCGTCATTAACTTGAGCTAACAGGGCTTTGAGAGAGTCGTCTAAGGCCGCGATATAAAGTATCAAATATTTTCCTGGGATAAGGGATGCCAAAATAGGATGTGTCATTAAATATTTCTTAACAACCTCAAAGGCCCGTTGGAATTTCTCTTCTTAAACAAATTTGACGTTCTTTTTAATTAATGCAGAGAAGGGCTGACACCTATCTAAGATATTAGAAATAAAGCGTCTCAAATATGCCAACTTTCCTTAGAAGGAACATAGTTGTTTCAAAGTTTTGGGAGGAGGCATTTCTAAGAGAGCTTTAATCATATCCGAGTCGATCTCGATTTCTGATGACAAACAACGAATCCTAAAAATTTCCTGGAGGTGACGCCGAAGGCACACTTTAAGGGATTCATCTTGAGATTATATTGTCGTAATCGTCGAACACGATCCTCAAATCGTACAAATGGTACATTTTATGCTTACTTTTGATGACCAAATTTTCCACGTAGCATTCCACTTGGTTGCGAATGAGGTCGTCAAAATCCTTCGTCATAGCTCGTTGATATGTTGCTCTGGCCTTCTTCAATCTGAATGGCATTACTGTGTAGCAAAAAATCCCGATCGGCGTTCTGAATGCTGTAAGTAGTGCATATTCTGGAGCTATCTTGATTTGGTTATATCTTGATGATTCATCCATGAAGGAGAAAATCTCATGTGCCAAAGCGATGTCCACCATTAATTCTGGTATTGGTAACAAAAACTTATCTTTTGGACACGCTTTGTTTAAATCTCTGAAATCGACACAAACACGAATTTTTCCATTCTTTTTCTTAATCGGTACACTGTTTGTTAACCATGTGGGGTATTGTTTTTCTCTTATAAAGTTAGCGTCCATTAGTTTCTTTACCTCAACAATGACTTGTTGCTCTATCTCGAGGCATATTCTTCTGGGAGATTGTTTTACCGAGGTATCTTTGTCCATCCCGAGCTTATGAACTGTACGTTTGATGATAGCCCTGGCATTTCATCATAGCTCCAGTCAAAGCAATCTTTGAATTTTGACAATAACTTTATCAATTCTGTGGATTCTTCCTTGTTGAGTAGAGAACTTATAATTAAACTATTAAAATAAGTTATATGACATTTCAACAATAATAAAACAATCAAATTAATTTTTTTTTGTGTATTATGCTTTTTCTTCATTTGATTTTGGATATAAATTTGTTATTCATTAATATCTTGATCATATATTATCTACATGGTCATATATATGGTCTTGATATCTTCAAAGTATTTAAATATAGAAGCATTTGTTAACAAGGGATATAAAATTGGCTTTTAGTTAGTTTTTTATGTTTTTTTATTTATTTTAATGTTAGTATTAAAAAACTAAACAAACATAAAAAAATAAAGAAAATATGATGAATATATAAAAGAGGGAAGGAAGCACTTATGATCAAAGGTAAGATTGATTAGGAGACTAAAGAACAACAAAATCCAAAATGTTTATGAAATTAAAATGCTGCACAAAATTTTTAAGAGAAGTGACCCGTGATGCCCACAAAAACTTCCAAAATTTAGGTTTAGACCATTTGGTCCCATCATAACTACGTCTGACAATTTTCCTTCCACCACTAAATATAATTAATAAAACCTGAACATTCTGTAAATAGAGCAAGCTCTGTAATGTGAACCATAACAAATTGCAAGGCCATTTCTTCCCATTCATTTATTCACTATTGTTCTTTAATCTAGCATGAAGTAAAAACTTCAATTTATATAAGTAGTAAAAATATTAGCTAATTGCTTCTCAAACATCATATTATTATTTACCCCCATGGATGATAAATAATTAATTAAATAGATGTTAAATAAAACAATAAAGTAGTAGTTATTAGCTCATGTTTTAAACATAGGATGTGATTTGTAGAAGTGTTCACTCGGAAAAAAGGTGGGCTCTAGAGCAACCAACCCTTAAGGAGTGCATTTAGATAAGAATACACTAAAAAAGGATGCTTGCAAGAATCATTCTTGTTTTGGCATAAAGTGCGTAATGTAAAAAAATTTTGATAATCTTTAAGCAAATAGTAAATTTAATATCACACATTATATAGTTTCACTATTAAATAATATTAGGCAAGTGGGCATCTAGGCATTTGGTAAGATCATTGAATGGAGGACTAGCATAGCCATTCTATAGAAGAGATACATTTTCTTAGCTAATTCGGGAAAAAAAATGATCTTAAATATCATGGAGTTTGGAGTAAAAAAGAAAGCCACCCATTTGATTGAATTAGAGAAATAAAGCAAGAGTTACAAGCACTTGTCATGCAATTTATTGAGCTACCTCTTAGTATTTGAATTTAATAGTGGGTTGTAATATGTGAAACTCAACGAAGGAAAACAGATGGCTTCATTAAAAAGGAAAAAAAATGTCCATGTATAATTAATAATGTTGCCAAAGTAAGCATAACAAAAAAGTTTGGAGTGTTTTAATCATTAATCCTACTGAGTTTCTCATTTATGAGAAATGCTTAATATGAATAATTTCTCAAGTGAATGAAGCCATTTTCCACCTTATTTAAGACTAAAAACATGACAAGTTAAGTTCGGCAGGAAGAATATTTGGAACAATTTTCTAAATACTACAAAATGATAGTTAGGCTTGAATTTTAGTGTACTACCTCGTAGGAAAATGTAGGAATCCCGGTTGCTTAAATCAATCTATAGAGAATTTTGGATAGCAATAAATTCTTGATAGTATCATAAATATCTACTGAATAAGCTTTAGAAAATCTTAAAAATAAACTTGTTATGACACAAAGAAGAGTTATCAAGACTAACAAAAATCAAGATTTTAGTATCATCTCTCATAACCAGAGCAACCTAGATAGTTTAAACGTGTGAGCGAATTGTATCATCTATTGGGAAACAGTCCCAAGCCCTGCACCTAAGGAAGGTAGAGGGAAAATGTTTCTCAAGAGAATTAAGGGTAGCATATGATATTTTTAGTGGGGGAGAGAAAAAATCATTAGTAGAAGTAAACTCCTAGATAATCTTTTGGTTATTCCAGCCTTTATTTCTAGCAAAAAGAAAATCGATATCATGGTCTCTCTCATAAATCTACTACTCTTTGTATTAAAAAAAGTTATTGTTTGAAAGCAGAATTTGACAGAAAAAATGATTTCCAATGCTCAAACCCAAAACCAATGCCAATATTCAAATGGAGACAGCTTGTAACATTTGGTGGTTTCCCATTCATCCAAACAACATTGATGTGTATTTAAAGAGATGATAATGTTATGGACAAAAGTATTAAACAAATTTTGTGCTATTTTGTCCAATATGAAAATAATCAAATGATTAGTGTATGTTATTGGAGTTACTATAGACGTATTAAAATCATATAAACAAATTGAATACAACAGAAGCTGTGTCATTTTGTATAATCACAATAAAGAAAGACGTTTTGGCAGCATTTCCTTGGGAAAATGTTTGAAAGAGGAAAGTTATGATTATATCTATTGGGCAAATTTTTTTATTGTTTCAAAAGACCATTTTGCTGTGTATTGAATAAGATTACATATGACGAATCCCTATTAATTTTGTAATGTTCTTCGCTTGAGCTGGGTTTAATTGGAGGCTGGTTTTTGCTTTCCATTTACTCATGCGTGAAAAGTCAGTATATCTGAGGGATTTTTAAGATGAAATTCTATGGTGATTCTTGATTGATTCAATCAAACATTAGTACTTAGTAAACCTAATCAAAGTTTCATGATATGTTTTTTTATATCTAAATAAGCAAACTATTTCTAGATTATTGTAAACACGGTTATCGATCAGTAGAGATGAAGCCACAATTCTAAATCTCATTTTGAATTATGGATTTGAGAGTGACTGATTATTTCTAGATTTATCTTATTAATTTAGAAATAAGAGGGCTTCAATTATCTTATCAATTTTCTGATTCAGTACAGTTTTTGGGTGTTCGGAAGCTCCAATATAAAATCAAGTAATAGTGTACATCAGAAATGCTTCAATACGAATTTTGATAAAATTTAATAGACTAAGAGACAAAGATACGGTCAAGGATGACCCACAAAAAGAAGACTGACGGTCTCATCATGGGAAGACTAAAGACTTGATTGACCAAGTATTAGCCCAACTCTTGCCCGACATCACCAACCGCTTCATAAGAGCCTACAAGACTCTTCAGGAGGCTAAAGATTCTTGTCGTGATATACTCTATGAACACCCGAAAAGGAACTTCGGTCAAGGGGCGAACTGCCTATCAGATTATGATGATTCACCTTCTGGACGACAATCTAGACTCATCATGGCTTTTCGAGCTCCTCATTTAAGTGTTGACAGTCGACAGTCGGACAAAAGAAAATGACTGGTTGATTCAAGTTAACTAAGTCATGTCCATAACACTTAATTTCAACAAGATCTTACTGGCTGCCCGACTTAACATAGTTAGCCGAAAGAGCCTTGTCGATTCAAGGACCACCAATTTTGGTCGATCAAGCGATAGGGTAGCGTAGCCATAAACTCTTTTATGTAATTGCCCAGAATATTTTGTGATGCCCACGTTAAAGCAAGGATAACCATGTAATTTTGTACACAATACTCCCTCTCCTATAAAAAGTTGGGTCATTTCTACGGTAAAGGCTAATCAGTCATCAAAGAATCCTTTCATTAAGGTGCACAGTTTTGTCTCTCTCTTACACTCTATCTCATTCTCTCATTTTCTCTACTCTATTTCTTGGGTTTGATTCACATGAAAAATTTGCATTCAACATTCTGAAAGGTATTCTGAGTGTGGGCCATGCCAACAATAAGAAGAGGAGAACAATAAGGAGAAGAAATACACCAAAGATACATTATAAATATGGTGTGCACTAGGGAGTTTGTACGAAAACAAATACAAGAGTTGAAGGACTAGATGATGGGACGGATATTGGAAGTCATCAGAGATGCAGTAACAAGGGGAAGGGAGAACTCCCATCAAGAAGTGCTGGCTCACAACAACCGAATGAAACCTCAAGCACCTGATAGAGTAGAAGACATCAGTAATAGGATAGTGATGTGTAAGCACCGCTAGATAGATAGTATTTTGGGTGTACTAAGGCCCCCACTAACCAAGGAATGTGTTCTCTTCAAATTTCAGCTATTGAACCCCCGAAAAAGTTAAAGATATCATCGCTAGAATATTACAAAGGTATAACTGATTTGACCAACCATATTGCATCCTTTGAGCTGAATGTCGACTTGTTGAGAATCACTGACACTCTAAAGTGTCACTTCTTTTTTACCATACTAAGGGATTCCACCATCAATTGGTTCAATAGTCTTTTTGTTAGAGTAATCACGTCCTCTATTGACTTCAATAGAATTTTCATAGCACAGTTCGCCAGCACCTAGAAGAAGCCATAGAAAAGTTCTCAAGCCCTGTTGTAAATCATGTAAGGCAAAATGAGAACATTCAGTCGTTTATTGCATGATAATAGAAGGAGATGGTAGAGTTGAGAGATATGGAACCCATAGTAAAAAAACATCACCCTAGCTCATGGGTTGAAGGAAAGACCCTTCTGCTATGCTCTGAGTCTCTAGTGACAGAAGAGCTTAGCTAAATTGTTGGAGCTATCCAACAATCATATTTCAGTCAAGAATTACAACTCTACCGCTACGTATGCCTTGATAGAATGAGTCATTAGTCTTTTGTTAAGGAGGGCCCAAATATGGACATTGAGGGAAAAATCGTACCCTTCCACTTAGCCATGGTATGAAGAGAACAAGCCATGTAGGGACAACGAGGGAGTCGACTGAAACCAATAGCGAAAGATATATTTTGCCAACACCCCAAAATCACCATTAGTAAAGGGATGAGCTACCTATATGATTATGGTGATTCACCCTATGCCCAATATTCTAGACTCATCTTAGTGACAAGAGCTCCTCAGCTAGGGTTCGACAGTTGACAATCAGACCAAAGAAACCAATCGGTTGACTCAAGCTACTGAGCCATGTCCAGATGACCAAAGGTCAACAAAATTCGACCAGCCGTCCTAACTAAGCATAGTCACCTGAACAAGCCTTATCAATGCAGGGACTGCTAATATTGGTCAATTGAGTGATAGGGTGGTGCCACGACTTGCAATCATGCAATTTTATATTCCAAAAGATAGCTAAGAACTTGACCCAATTTATATTTAACAGCTACTGTGAACAAATGAAATTTTATAAAGTTTAGAATAATAGTTTTCACACTAAGGGTACTACGCTAGTATATGTATCATTTCAAGTAATATAGAGTTTTCTATAAAAACCCTGGGATCGATTCCACAAGGAGCAATAATTCTTTATGTAGACTTATAGTGAAACTTTTACTTAAAACTATAGAAATTAATTTAGAAAATATAATAGCAAATTCAAATGTAAAGTAAATCTACTAAATTCCTACAGGTTTTGTTTAAAATTAAATGTGAATACAGAAACTCTAACATATGCTAAATTGAAGAGAGAGTTCAAATTATGAAAATAATTTTTTTCTTTGCAATGAGTTCATAATCGGTGTAGGAATCAAAAAGGTTTAATGGTTTAAATGATGTCTTGTGACAAAGAGAAGCATATATATTACCCTCTCTCTAGTTCATAAAGAACATTAGCTAATATACTATCACCAACCTCTATGTCCCCCATGAACCAACCCATGATTCATCCCCACCGACCGACCAACAAACCGCCCTTTACTTCTCTTCTAAGACCTCCTCTTCACCTCATAACTTAACAGTTTCAATCTCAACATCCCCAACCATTCCACCTCCTACAACTATAAAACATCGAATGACAACCCACTCCCAAAATTTTTAATCTCGATGTATTTATATCTCCTCCACCCAACTCCACAACATGCACTCAGGCCATCAAACACCCTCATTAGCGCAAAGCGATGTCCGGGGAATTTTATGGACATCAACAAAAAGGAACATGGACCTCTGTCAATTCACCACCTCATGCAAGCATTATTGATTGCAAATAGACATGTCATACCAGACATCCTTAAGACGGATCGACAGTCAAGTTCAAGGCAAGATTCATTGCACAGGGCTTCAAGCAACAACCTGACATTCAATACAATGAAACCTTTAGCCCCATTTCCAAAATGCCTACCATCTGAATTCTCCTCTCTACTGCAGCCCACCACCTATAGCTCATTCAACAGCTTGATGTCTCCAACGCATTCATTAATGGATCCTTAAACAAAATTGTCTACATGACTCAACCACAATAATTTCATGATACCAATATCCCAATCGAGTGTGCCTCCTCAAAAAGAAATTTTATGGTCGTAAACATGATCCAAGGAAATGGTAAACTACCTTCATCTCATACCTAAGCACCAAAGGTTTTAACCTTAGTACCGTTGATACCTCCCTCCTGATCTACATTAAAAAATCAAGCCACAACCTACTTTCTAGTCTGTATGGATGACATCCTTATCTTATGCAATTATCCATCTGTTATTGCTAGCCTCATCCAAAACCTTAAAACTGACTTTAAAATTATGGATCTCGGTATCATCACAACATGTCTTTGTACCACCACTCAACAAACATCATTTGACTACCTTCTCCATCAATACTCCTACATTGTAGCCCTCCTACAAAAAATTAGCATGTATTATCGCAAACCAATCCACACTCCTCTTCCACACAAGCTACAATCCAATCAATCCCCCCTCCAAGACTACCATGATGTCACATAATACCGCCAACTAGCTGGCTCTCTTCAAATTATTACCCTAACCAGACATGACATTGCCTGCGTCATCAATCAAATATGTCAAAAATGTATCGTCCCCTAATATGTCACTTTCAAGTATTCAAGCGTCTATTATGTTACCTAAAAGGCACATTCAACTTCTATCTCCTCCTCACCACAAAAAACCTATAACTTCGAACATATAATGACTCAAATTGGGCAGGAGACTAGCAGAATAGGTGTTCTACCACTAGCTTTTATACATTTATTGGCATCACACTTATCTCTTAAATTGTTCAAAAGCAAAATACTGTAGGTCACTCCTCTATAGAAGCCAAATATTGTGCTCTTGGTACAACTACAACTGGCGTTCTATGGCTTCGCCGACTTTTTCATGAGTTCCAAATTCACATAAATACTCTCGCCCAAATATTTTGTGGCAACACTTCATTCATAGCTATTGTCCTCAATCTAATTTTTCACGCTCGCACAAAACATGTTGAGATCTCACCACATCAAGAGAAATATAGATCATGCACATAAACTCTTCAAATCAAGTGGTTGATATCCTTACAAAGAGTTGTATGACACACATATTTGATAATCTTCGGAGCAAGCTCACAATTACTCAACCTGATTGACAGCTTGAGGAGGCATAACAAACCTACTCTTCTAGGTTGCATAAGGAATTATGCTTCCACTTTCTCTGCCAACCACCAATGGAGTCAGGATCTTGTTCCCTTCAAGATTATTCCAATGTTCTGTCTTTATATGCACTTCCTTGCAATAAGATTTTTCCTTAACACACTTGTTACTTCACTATTTATCACCATATAGTGTAATGAGACTCTCGGGTCTCCTTCTTATAGCTACAGCAACAGAGTTTTCGTAGTTATTATTTTTCTCAATTTCCCGTAGCATTTGCATGGTGTAAGAGTCTTCCTTAATTTGCATGAAACCTAAAAGAGAGTTTATTGGTGTAAGGTGTTAGCATCTAGTTCTGCAGATACCTTCGTATAGTTGTCGGTTCCTACTCTTGAGAAGTGGTAACATATGACTATAGGCCTAGGAATCAAACAATGTTAAATTTATTTTATGCACGAATATATATAGCTTTTTTTTTAATAATGTTTAATATTTAATTAAGTTTTAAAAAAGACTAATTCATCCCCTCTAATTGTGTCATAGTCATAAAATAGATCCAGACGCGCACTCTGGCATAAGGTTTCCTAATGATTTACTAGGTATAGTCAATCTACATACAGGCTACCACTACTTTGTAATCTACCTTTCAAATAGTAGAAGAATAAAGTTAGGGCATTTCCTAAAGATTAGCATCTTTGCATGTGGTCCATAGTTTCTCCCCATTTTATTACCCTCAAAATACAAATTAAATGAAAAAAAAAATAGTTTCAATGAAAACGTTGCTAGGGAGGGGAAACTCGATGAGCTAAATGTAGTAGATTGTAACAATTTATATAATGATTTATTACTTGACCAGTATATGAGAATTTCTATGTTAAGTATAATTAAGGAAAATTAATGGTGATATGCATAACATTAACTACGAGAGCACTAGTGAGGACTTGGTTGCATATATCAATAGGCTAATATAAGAAATATAAAATATTTCTCTATGAATATATTGAATATTTTACTAAATTATTTATTTATTTATTTATTTTTCTCTTGGCTAGCCCGTACATGCCTCTAAATTTGAAAAATCAAAGCTTCTAAAAACTAAATTGAATAATTTAATAATAAAATAAAGATTTAATCAGTTTTTATTAGGCTCTTATGATGGAGCTTGCTTGTGCACATTATTAGGCACTTGTTCTCTTGTAATTAGACCTTTGTCTTCCTTTATTTTTGTTTTTTTTTATTCTTCGCTGGGCTGTCATAAATCGGGCTGTCAAAACAGCTCGTTACTCGTGTACAATTTAGTTGGACTCGTTAAGAAGCTCTTGTTCGATTTGTCTGTTAAGTTAATGAGCCGAACATGAATAATTTTTTTATGCTTGTTATATAAATGAGCCGAACACAAATAATTTGTTCATTAATGTTCGACTCGTTTTGGCTCGAAATAATTATATATATATATATATATATATATANTTGGCTTCCTTTATTTTTGTTTTTTTTTTTTAATCTTCGCTGGGTTGTCATAAATCGGGCTGTCAAAACAGCTCGTTACTCGTGTACAGTTTAGTTTGACTCATTAAGAAGCTCTTGTTCGATTTGTCTGCTAAGTTAATGAGCCGAACATGAATAATTTTTTTATGCTTGTTATATAAATGAGGCGAACACAAATAATTTGTTCATTAATGTTCGACTCGTTTTGGCTCGAAATAATTAAATTATATATATATATATTGATGCCCACAAAAACTATCCAAAATTTAG
>JXCR01146163.1:393153-410765 GCA_002079205.1 Phalaenopsis hybrid cultivar
CGATGCACCGGTCGAGCCGGCAGGTTAACGCTATTGAAGCAATTTAATTAGATGCTCAGACCAAACCAATGACTAGTTTAGACTGGTTAAACCGGCCGATCCTGTCCGATTTTCAAAACATTGATAAAGGTTGTCCCATCCTTCATGCACTCTGACCTTCCTCACCCTAAATCTTTCGTTCTGGTGCATTACAATTGCCTCAAATTTCTTGGTTTGCGAGTATCTTAGTATTCAAGAGCTTAGTTTTTTATTTCAATTCCTTCTTTTTTGGCTTTCCTTTTCTTTTTCTCAACAAAATATAAAAAAAACCATTTATAAATTATTATTTGTATAATGAAAAATATTTAGAGCCTAGTAGGCCCTTCTTTTTTGTACTCAAAATAATTTTTGATAAAAAATAATAAAAAGTTAATTTTTTTATTTCTTCATAAAAAAAAATGGAAAAGGATTTTTAAGAAAATATTTTAAACTATTCTATAATTTTATAAATCAAACATGTTGGAATAAAAATTACTTTTTTAAGGAAAATTGGAAAATAATATATCTCTATCTTCAATTACATTCAAGTATGTTGATGGAAAATTAGTTACACTAAAAGACTTCGAGGGCCTCTTCGGGTGAAAATATTTCTATTTAGCACAAAAAATATGATTATATAAATATTTAGTTTGACAAGAAGTATTTCACTAGTTGGTCCTCAACCGCCTCAGCCAGGACTAAACCCCTCCTAGCTAGCCTATTAAACAAAGTCTAGTCACTAAGCATAAATTGATTCATTTGGTTGACCTTAGAACTCACCTTCATAACAAATGTGTCCTCCTAAAGTCCAATAATCTTAGGGTGAAGGCCAGCTGCTTCTCCGTGCATCTCATCAAACCCCAACTTGTAAATTCCAGCCCTAACTGGCAAGAATCGCCTCTAGTTCCACAATGCGACATGCTATGGCTTTGGGGGATGGCCAACAATCGTCAGGAGTCTCACCCCAAACCCCATCAGGTTTGGCTAAACGACTGACCACATCCTCTTCAATACATGTGAGACCCTTTAGATTTGAAATTGTCCATAAAATTTGGTCACCATCACCAAAGCCGGCCAGCAATTGCTCAATGCACATATCCATCTATGAAAAGAAAAAAAACCATTAGTAAGCATCACACTATTAAAAAAAAATAAGAGAAAAAACAATTTGCCCAAGATTTAATTCACTTCGGACCATGTTGTCCGCCCGCATCACAGGACGAAAAGAATTATGCCGACCTTATCTAGCCGGAGGGAGGGTTATTTCTAGCGACTCGTTGAGTATCGGCTAAGAGAGGAATATTCATAACAGTCGGCTAGATGAAGTTCTCGTCAGCATATCGATCACTAAAAGCCCTTGCTCCTCATTGACCTTTGGTAAAGCCCTTCCTAGTGAACCACAAACTGAATCAGACAACTCCTCCGCCCTCACTTCTTTAATCAGTTTCGAACCTCGATGACTCACCCTCAAGTTGCCGCGACCTGACCCTAACCATTGCTAGCATCCTAGCCCATAACAGTAGGTTTTAGCATGGGGTCAGATCCTTTTTTCATAGCAAAACTGTGAACAACAAAAATAAGGCCCAGAAAAAAAAAACAAACTTGAGATGACTAAGACAACCCTGCGAAGTCTTCTATATGATGATCGTCGTCACGGAAATTCAAAGAGTTTACTTGTAACATCAAGTAAATATTGTTATAAGGTTCATTTGTCTTAAAACTTTCTTGCCCTTCTCACAGCTGTTATTATCAAAGAGTAATAAAATTGAGAAACTTTAATATGTACATATTACATGCATCAACATGAATCACAAAGGCATCTCAGGGATAGCAGGAGAAGTGACGTGACGCAGTGTGGCCTACCAAAGACGACCCGAAACCACTTGATCGACCGACAACCCACACGTACCAGAGGGACGGGGTGCCTCAGAAGGATAAAAGACACACCGCCCCTGAAAAATCCATCGGATCAGATCTACTTGGACGTACCTGTCACCTTCAAACTCGAATAAATTGAGAAAGTGAAACGGAACCCCGGTTCCAAGGCGGGCAATAAGGAGCCCCAGCAAGTCGCTGTCCGGCTTGAGGGCGGCTTGGCCTTGCAGCTGCCCAACCTCATAAGCCGCCCAGCCTAACAACCGCTCATCTATACCCATGGGCCCCATGGGAAATATTCATGTACGGACAAGAATGTCCCCGCCATACCTACGTACTTTAGGGATACAACGTGTAAATATATAAAGACCAATTTCTATAAATAGGGGGCACGTTTCACGATTAAAAGTTATTGAAATCTACTACTATTTATTAGTGTGCTACTGCTTTCTCTGTCTTTCTCAAACCCATCCTTCATTGCTCTATTCAGGTCTCCAGGACAAAATTGGATACTGTCGAATATTAAGTTTTACTTGACAAACTGAAAGTGTGTTCATATAAGATATTTCCATCTTACTAGCACAAGCATAATCAAGGATCGTAGCAAGGCGTGAACGGATGCTTCAGAGTCAAAGAAACAATTTAAAGTATTATTTGTTGCTGCATACAAGTTTTCAAAAACAACAGTTCCCCCGTAGCCTTTATGAGATGTTATAGCTATTCCCACATATTCAACCAAGTTCTGTAGATGTGTGTGATTATTATGCAACTACAAATGATTTTATAATAGTTGTAAGTTGTACTAGAGGTTGATTTAGTCATGCTTGTACGGTGAAGCATTGCCCAACAGCAATAGAAATCTGTAATAGCTGTAGTAAACTAGTGAGAACAAGTGGTTGATAATTCATGGTCTTGCGATTTGGATAGTGGCAAGCAAAATCATGTTCACTTGTGCACATGTTTGGCCAAGGACATGTTGGGGGAGAGATGTGATTTGCAGAAAATCGGTTTAAGAGATCTAAAGTAAAACTTTAAATAGAAGCTTAAAAAATAAGAAAATGTAATGAAGATAAGAATTATGGTGGAAAGTCTCATGAACGAGAAAATATAATGGAGCTACACTATACCAAGAAATCTACTACGAAGAAAATGAAGAGCATCGTACAAATTACACCACATTTGAGCCTCTCTACACTATTGAAAGCACAAAAATGCTCACAATCAACTCCTTCAGTAAGAGAATACAAAATCTCATAGTCCATAAAAAAAAATTATCTTAAAACAGCTAAAAGTAAGTTAATGGTGCCTAGAATTGCGGCGTACGAATGGAAATTGGAGCATTACATTACATAAATTATGTACATTTGCATCGGACATATCAAACACAAAATAATAGCAAATCGGACTATAATATGGTATTATGGTCGGATTTGCATTTGTTTTGCATCTATTTTTTTTTTTTTNGTTATGCAACTACAAATGATTTTATAATAGTTGTAAGTTGTACTAGAGGATGATTTAGTCATGCTTGTACGGTGAAGCATTGCCCAACAGCAATAGAAATCTATAATAGCTGTAGTAAACTAGTGAGAACAAGTGGTTGATAATTCATGGTCTTGCGATTTGGATAGTGGCAAGCAAAATCATGTTCACTTGTGCACATGTTTGGCCAAGGACATGTTGGGGGAGAGATGTGATTTGCAGAAAATCGGTTTAAGGGATTTAAAGTAAAACTTTAAATAGAAGCATACAAAATAAGAAAATGTAATGAAGATAAGAATTATGGTGGAAAGTCTCATGAACGAGAAAATATAATGGAGCTACACTATACCAAGAAATCTACTACGAAGAAAATGAAGAGCATCGTACAAATTACACCACATTTGAGCCTCTCTACACTATTGAAAGCACAAAAATGCTCACAATCAACTCCTTCAGTAAGAGAATACAAAATCTCATAGTCCATAAAAAAAAATATATCTTAAAACAGCTAAAAGTATGTTAATGGTGCCTAGAATTGCGGCCTACGAATGGAAATTGGAGTATTACATTACATAAATTATGTACATTTGCATCGGACATATCAAACACAAAACAATAGCAAATCGGACTATAATATGGTATTATGGTCGGATTTGCATTTGTTTTGCATCTATTTTTTTTTTCACAGATAAACTAGGGATCAATAATGTGATCAAAACATTTTGACGTAATTTTTTTTTGCATTGGATTTTTGTCCCATTGCGTCGATTNTTTTTCACAGATAAACTAGTGATCAATAATGTGATCAAAACATTTTGACGTAATTTTTTTTTGCATTGGATTTTTGTCCCATTGCGTCGATTAATATCAAGTCTATAAATATGTCAACTTCGCGTTGAAAGGTCCAACTTGTTTAGTTTAAGTTGGATTTCCGGCATATTTGCAGTTGAAATTATCAAAACCCAGTGGAAAAATTGTTGTGATTGTGTCAGGATATTCGACTCAAGTCCGATGCAAACATGTAATACAAAAAAAAAAATAATAATAAAATAAATATATATATATATATATATATATATAAGAACGATTAGATTCGCATAACCTGCACGCAACAAATAATGTATATCTCAACAATATATTAATCCATTATAGTAACACAATTTATAGCTCAAATAAATACCGATAATGAAAATTAAAATAATGTATCAAACAGTCCTAAATCTCAACAATAAAGTTCGCATAAATCTCCATAACAATAGTTCAATGGAATGCTGAAAAATAAAAAGAAAACATAGAAAACTCCTAATCCTTATTTCCCTCCTCCTCCTCCTCCTCCTCCTTAACTACAAACGTCATCGGCAGCTTACCCCGACGATCTACCAAGCTCTCCACTATGTGCGATATGGAATCCTCAACCCCATACCTGCCTTGAATCACCTGGTCATGCAACTGACAGTGCTCTTAATTCATTACAGTGACGTGCCTGGCAAGAGTATCATGATCCAACTATGAAGAGCTCAGGAAACACATAAGAGCACGAGAAATCTCAGTCTCGAATGTTATGCCCTTCACTTCGAAGCCATAGACTCTCCCCTTCTTCTTTCAGCCACTTGCATCCATAGCTCGAACTCAGATGTTTGCGACCGAGAGGCTAAGTGCCTCTCTCGAAGCTATTCGAACTCATACATAATTAAAACCAATGTGTTGACATCACTTTTGGTTGAGATTTAGTTTTCCCTCTTTAGTAGCCTAAGATTTAGTCATATGACTTTCTTGTTGACTATTCCTAGAAAACTAGAAAAGGAACCATCACATTTAGAAATTCTGAACTCTTTTGTGCTCAACTTAAAGTTTCATATACTGGTCATAACCTCTAGCACTTAGTAGGTGGGGCCACTATAGAGAAAGCTCAAGGGGAGTCCCCATAGGACTGCTTGGCCTTAGGACCCACAATGTGACATGCTAGAGCTAGTTCACTCACTTGCACTCAGTTGCACCCACTTTCACTCACAACCCTAAAACCCAGATTGGTTGACTTTGATCCCTTGATCTTTTGGGAAACTCATGTATATGGTTCCCTAGACCCACTGACCCTTGGCTAGAGTTTAGCTAAGACCACTACATAGAGGACCCAAATGGGGATTTCATTAGCCCATAGCTCATATAAAGTGGTTGACACCCGAATTCTACCAAAATATCCAACTTGGCATTTTGCCCCTAAATCCACCCAAATTACCTAAATACCCTTGAAACCCTAAATTTGATCAAAATTCCCNGTTGGTTGACTTTGATCCCTTGATCTTTTGGGAAACTCATGTAGATGGTTCCCTAGACCCACTGGCCCTTGGCTAGAGTTTAGCTAAGACCACTACATAGAGGACCCAAATGGGGATTTCATTAGTCCATAGCTCTTATAAAGTGGTTGACACCCCAATTCTACCAAAATATCCAATTTGGCATTTTGCCCCTAAATCCACCCAAATTACCTAAATACCCTTGAAACCCTAAATTTGATCAAAATTCCCAAATTCATCCAAAATATGGAAACTTATTCAAAATTCATTTCAAACCATTTGAAACTACCCAAATTGCCCAAAACATTCAAAAAATTTCAAAATTACCAAAATACCCACAAATTTGCCAAATTTACAAAAATACATTTGGTAGCCCAAACTTTCCTAAAACCCTCAAAATCATTTCAAATGTCCCTAAAACTAATTTGAAATCTTTAATTGAACCTAATTTGGCCAAATTGACCACTTTGACTAAAAGCCCCAAATTGCCTTTAAAGGCCCAATTTCTCCAAATTCACCTCACATGCCCATCAATTTGGCCCCAATCCTCCCCAATTTCAATTCTAAACTCAAATTNCCCTTTTATTGAACATAATTTGGCCAAATTGACCACTTTGACTAAAAGCCCCAAATTGCTTTTAAAGGCCCAATTTCTCCAAATTCACCTCACATGCCCATCAATTTGGCCCCAATCCTCCACAATTTCAATTCTAAACTCAAATTCATCTTTCATATGATCAATTAAAACTAAATACAAGCCTAATTGACCCATTCTTTGAGCTCAATTTTGATCCAAATTAAACCCCCAATTTTGACCCTATGACTTAATCTCACCTAATTGAGCCATACGATCCACTCAATTGCCTCAATTTGAACCCTAAATTATTCCTAAAAATCCAACATATCAAATTGAACCTTCAATTAGCCTTGTTCAAGCCTCAATTTCACTCAAGTTCAACCCACATTCAAAATCCCCAAAATTGCCCCAAATTGGCTGTCTCCAAATTACACTAAATTGAATGCCCTAACCCAAAAATTGACACCCAATNTTCAATTGGCCTTGTTCAAGCCTCAATTTCACTCAATTTCAACCCACATTCAAAATCCCTAAAATTGCCCCAAATTGGCTGTCTCCAAATTACACTAAATTGAATGCCCTAACCCAAAAATTGACACCCAATTTATGTTTAAAACTCTTTATGACATTCCTATAGACCATTTTGAACCATTAATTCAGACCTAACCTAACCTTAGCCTAACCTAAACCTAAGCCTAACCCAACACCCCCAAATTGACCAAATGCCCAAAATCCTCCAAATTGAACCTCCAAACTAATTCAAAATCACTCCAAATATTTTCTAAACTCCTCATGACAATTACCCACACAAAATTGCTCAATAAATTAAGTTCAATAGCATGTCTAGATCAACCCAGAACCCACATCAAGCCACTTGACCCAAATAGACCCTTTTCATCTAAATTGACTTAATCAAACCAAGTTGGTCAAATAAGGACCCCCACAGCCACTAAGCTTCTCCTTTGAACCAGTCTAAATCACCCTAAATCTAATCAAGTGAGCTATGGACCAATGGGTCCCTGAATTAAGGGATTTCATCCCATTNAGTCAAATAAGGACCCCCACAGCCACTAAGCTTCTCCTTTGGACCAGGCTAAATCACCCTAAATCTAATCAAGTGAGCTATGGACCAATGGGTCCCTGAATTAAGGGATTTCATCCCATTTTTTGGGCCTTAACCAAGAAATCTCTTCCATCATGACAACCTATATCTTTCATAGTTTAAATGAAAGAGCATTACACCTCAAGCCATGTATCTATCCCGAAAGATAAACACAAGACTTGAAGGTAAGGCCCGATCAAATAAACTAAGAAATATATGTCATCCGTTTGGTCTGCAAAAACCATTTTTTTATTTGTAAGCTGACAAGTTCCTCTATTTAATACAAAAAATTAAATAGGGTTATATTAAGTTGGGTTCATAAAAGCTTTCTATAAGAGCAAACCCCTATAGTTAATTGCATATTAGATGATCGAAATCACCTAAGAAGACTCTCGATAAAATTAGGGGATATTATCTTCAAAAATGTCAAAGGAATTGGACTTTTCAAAGAGATCGGACAATGATGTGTGAAATGGGAATGACTCAAATTTGGAACATTCATTTTAGAATCCAAAAGAAAAAGAACTAGGGGATGTCATTGATCCCGAGGAGAACCTCAGTGACTTCCCAAGCTATTCTATGGTTTGGCTTTAGTTTTGAGGGGAAATATTTGTGTTTCATTCTGCCAATTTTATTAGTTAGGGCTTAGATTCATGTGAAACGATCACACAAATAGCCTGAAAGATGTGAGGATTTAGGTCGTGATGAACAACAACCTCGGAATCCTAAGACAAGTTAGGACTTATATTGTATAGCAGAGCTATACAAAAGCTTAAAGAGGAGTTAAGGATTTATGTCACCCTTGGTGGACAACCTCAAAGTTCTATGGCTTGGTTGTTTAATTCTAAAGAAAGGATGGTTTAGCTGGTGTAGACTTGCTTTGTTGTTGAAGATGGTCGTGTTGCCCACAATGCTATCTTCAAGCTCCTCATCGTGGCAAGTTTAAGTTTGCTAATGTGTCAAGTCACGATGTCAAATCAAATGTACCTAAGGTTATGGTTCCTTAAATATTATGGAGCATGTCAAAGTTGACTAGAGTGACATCGGTTAGGATCCTACGGTTCCTTCATTCCGGTACCACTATTTTCTTTCAGATTCACTTATTCCAAATGAATTTACTAAACTCAACCTAATGAGTTTCATACTTTCATTTAGACCGTGAGAAGTCTCGTAGCAACCCTAGGTTACCTCCTCCGAGGGATTCCCGATCTTCCGATATATATGTTTTAATTTAGTTACGATTTTTATTTTATGATGTTTGTGATTAAATTTTGAGTTGTCTTTATATTTTAAATGTGTGGGAGTGAATTTTATCTTGTTTGACTTTTAAATTTTNACATATTAGATGACCAAAATCACCTAAGAAGACTCTCGATAAAAATTAGGGGATATTATCTTCAAAAAGGTCAAAGGAATGAGACTTTTCAAAGAGATCGGACAATGATGTGTGAAATGGGAATGACTCAAATTTGGAATATTCATTTTAGAATCCAAAAGAAGAAGAACTAGGGGATGTTATTGATCCCGAGGAGAACCTCAGTGACTTCCCAAGCTATTCTATGGTTTGGCTTTAGTTTTGAGGGGAAATATTTGTGTTTCATTCTGCCAATTTTATTAGTTAGGGCTTAGATTCATGTGAAACGATCACACAAATAGCCTGAAAGATGTGAGGATTTAGGTCGTGACGAACAACAACCTCGAAATCCTAAGACAAGTTAGGACTTATATTGTATAGCAGAGCTATAAAAAAGCCTAAAGTGGAGTTAAGGATTTATGTCACCCTTGGTGGACAACATCGAAGTTCTATGGCTTGGTTGTTTAATTCTAAAGAAAGGATGGTTTAGCTGGTGTAGACTTGCTTTGCTATTGAAGATGGTTGTGCTGCCCACAATGCTATCTCCAAGCTCCTCATCGTGGCAAGTTTAAGTTTTCTAATGTGTCAAGTCACGATGTCAAATCAAATGTACCTAAGGTTATGGTTCCTTAAATATTATGGAGCATGTCAAAGTTGATTAGAGTGACATCGGTTATGATCCTACGGTTCCTTCATTCTGGTACCACTATTTTCTATCAGATTCACTTATTCCAAATGAATTTACTAAACTCAACCTAATGAGTTTCATACTTTCATTTAGACCGTGAGAAGTCTCGTAGCAACCCTAGGTTACCTCCTCCGAGGGATTCCCGATCATCCGATAGATATGTTTTAATTTAGTTACGATTTTTATTTTGTGATGTTTTTTATTAAATTTTGAGTTGTCTTTATATTTTAAATGTGTGGGAGTGAATTTTATCTTGTTTGACTTTTAAATTTTTATTTTGGTTTTGTGACTATTCTAGCTGTTTTGGTTTTCCTGCAAGGTGACATCGTTGTTTAACATGTAGGTTTGAAGCAAAAAAGTACAGAAAGGTAAACACAGTAATTTAAAAGGCTTACCTGTCGATTCTTCTCATTCCTCCACTTGAAAGGTTAGTACTTGCAAGACATGCATATAATTTTACAAAGAATTTAAATTGCAAGAGTAGATGAAGGTATAGTTATCCAAACCCAAAGTATGATTCTATTGGGCCTTCGAAGTTCTTAGTGGGTAATTTTTAGAACAAAATATAACAAGCTCAATTTGCCCTTCAAAATATTCAAAAGATTCCAAAGTGTTCGGGGGAATGACCCTGAACTACTTCGAGGATNTTCAATTTGCCCTTCAAAATATTCAAAAGATTCCAAAGTGTTCGGGGGAATGACCCTGAACTACTTCGAGGATNGAATAATGTGGAATTAATTTTGTCAAATTTTGATTTATATTTAATTTAAATAAATTAATACAAAGTAAAATGTTTAATTAATAATAGAAATATAAAAAATTATTCAAATCATTACAATATTTTTTCCTAAGCTCCTCTGACAATAAGAAACCTAGAAAAATTAATCCCATAATTTTTTGAGGAATATTTTAATTTATATGATTAAATAAAGCCAAAATAGTTACTTAAGTTTGGAAATTATGGTTAGAAGCACAAAGGTGCTTTCTGACCTTAGAAAAATCAGAGGAGGTGCTCTCTATCATGAAGAATCAACCCTAAAAATTTCATGCTATAGTGATTAGTATTTAACTATAATGAATTAAAATACCTCAGACATTATTTAATTAATTAAAAATCATACACTTAGCAAATAATTTTTATTTATTGTCCACATTATTCTCCTCTATTCACTGAGCAAGTGGGTATTTTTTTTTATTTTTATAATTTTTCTAGAAAAAGATATGGATTTTTGAAGTTCAGGTATTAAAATAAATTCAGAAAATCCATATTTTTCTNGGAATCAACCCTAAAAATTTCATGTCATAGTGATTAGTATTTAATTATAATGAATTAAAATACCTCAGACATTATTTAATTAATTAAAAAGCATACACTTGGCAAATAATTTTTATTTATTGTCCACATTATTCTCCTCTATTCACTGAGCAAATGTGTATTTTTTTTATTTTTATAATTTTTATAGAAAAAAGATATGGATTTTTGAAGTTCAGGTATTAAAATAAATTCAGAAAATCCATATTTTTCTACTTATCCACGTGGCGCCACCTCATCCTACGACGGCTCCGAGCTCACACGCGGTGCACCGCCATTCGACGCCGCCATCCACCTCAGCTTCCACGCGGCCAACCTTTTCACTCCATCCATTCGTCCAACGCGATCTCAGTAATCCATGAAATAAACGCGCAATCAAACGACATCCATTCATCATCCCCAAATGACCTAACTCATAAGCCGTTCACACTAAAACCCTAAGATCTTCATCTAGACTCAACCAAATTGCATGGGATTTGTTTCTAAACCTTCATCTACTCGAGATGAACACATCCATATGGTTTATCAAGCATGAAATCAAGCCCTTACTCATGGAGAATCAAAATATGCTCGGGTTAGAGTTAGCGCTCAATACCTTTGTCTGAGAGGGGAGGCCTCAATCAAATGGTTGTGGTAGCTTTAATTGGGTTGAACGAACCTCTAGATGAAGTCTAAAGCCCTTATGAATTGTCTTGGTATGTTTTTGACTAAGCTCAATTTCAGGTGTTGATCAAAGTCTATGCTAGAGTTTGTTTGAGAGGGGACTTTTGTGGGGAATCAACTCCTCTCACTGTGGGGATGGTGTGTGCACAGTTAATTAAAGTTTGGTGGATTGTGGAAGTGTGGAGAGATCTGTCCTGGTTTTAAAGCAAATTTTGATCTCAAAATTGAGCTCTCACAGTGTGAACCAGAGGAGGAGAATGGTTGCAATGGGCTCAGGTGTTCTTGGAGAGTGTCTAAGAGCAATTGTACAGAGTTTCCTCAAGGAAATTTGAGCTCTCTCTCTCTTTTGACCATGGGAGGGGGGTTTAAATGAAAATGGCTTGGGGTGGCTATCAGGGCCAATTAGTGGGTGCTAAATGATACTTATGTGGAGGGCTTCAAAGTGTTAAAGCCAGTTGGAAATGACCAGCTAAGGTGGGTTCAATTGAAGGAAGTTGGGGATTTTGGTCAAAATTATCAAATTGACCAAATTGAGTTTAATTGAAGGGTTCAAATTTGTTTTGGGGACATTTGAGATGATTTTGGAGGTTTTGGCAAAGTTTAGGCCACCAAGGGTATTTTTGTAATTTTGGCAAATTTGGGGTTTTTTTTGGTAATTTTGGAAATTTTGGGTAGTTTTAAGCAATTTGGGTTGTTTGAAGTGGTTTGAAATGATTTTTGAACAAATTTGGGTATTTTGGGTGAAATTAGGAATTTTTGTCAAATTTAGGGTTTGGGGGTGTTTAGGTAATTTGGGTAGGTTTGGGGGGCAAAATGCCGAGTTGGATATTTTGGTAAAATTGGGGTGCCAACCACTCTATGTGAGTCATGGACCAATGGAATCCTCATTTGTGTCCTCTATGTACTGGTCCTAGCTAAGCTCCAGCCTAGGGCTAGTGGGGCTAGGGGACCATCTACNCGCCACCTCATCCTACGACGGCTCCGAGCTCACACGCGGCGCACCGCCATTCGACGCCGCCATCCACCTCAGCTGCCACGCGGCCAACCTTTTCACTCCATCTATTCGTCCAACGCGATCTCAGTAATCCATGAAATAAACGCGCAATTGAACGACATCCATTCATCATCCCTAAATGACCTAACCCATAAGCCGTTCACACTAAAACCCTAAGATCTTCATCTAGACTCAACCAAATTGCATGGGATTTGTTTCTAAACCTTCATCTACTCGAGATGAACACATCCATATGGTTTATCAAGCATGAAATCAAGCCCTTACTCATGGAGAATCAAAATATGCTCGGGTTAGAGTTAGCGCTCAATACCTTTGTCTGAGAGGGGAGGCCTCAATCAAATGGTTGTGGTAGCTTTAATTGGGTTGAACGAACCTCTAGATGAAGTCTAAAGCCCTGATGAATTGTCTTGGTATGTTTTTGACTAAGCTCGATTTCAGGTGTTGATCAAAGTCTATGCTAGAGGTTGTTTGAGAGGGGACTTTTGTGGGGAATCAACTCCTCTCACTGTGGGGATGGTGTGTGCACAGTTAATTAAAGTTTGGTGGATTGTGGAAGTGTGGGGAGATCTGTCCTGATTTTAAAGCAAATTTTGATCTCAAAATTGAGCTCTCACAGTGTGAACCAGAGGGGGAGAATGGTTGCAATGGGCTCAGGTGTTCTCGGAGAGTGTCTAAGAGCAATTGTGCAGAGTTTCCTTAAGGAAATTTGAGCTCTCTCTCTCTCTCTTTTGACCATGAGAGGGGGGTTTAAATGAAAATGGCTTGGGGTGGCTGTCAGAGCCAATTAGTGGGTGCTAAACGATACTTATGTGGAGGGCTTCAAAGTGTTAAAGCCAATTGGAAATGACCAGCTAAGGTGGGTTCAATTGAAGGAAGTTGGGGATTTTGGTCAAAATTATCAAATTGACCAAATTGAGTTTAATTGAAGGGTTCAAATTTGTTTTGGGGACATTTGAGATGATTTTGGAGGTTTTGGCAAAGTTTAGGCCACCAAGGGTATTTTTGTAATTTTGGAAAATTTGGGGGGTTTTTTGGTAATTTTAGAAATTTTGGGTAGTTTTAAGCAATTTGGGTTGTTTGAAGTGGTTTGAAATGATTTTTTTAATAAATTTGGGTATTTTGGGTGAAATTAGGAATTTTTGTCAAATTTAGGGTTTGGGGGGCAAAATGCCGAGTTAGATATTTTGGTAAAATTGGGGTGCCAACCACTCTATGTGAGTCATGGACCAATGGAATCCCCATTTGTGTCCTCTATGTACTGGTCCTAGCTAAGCTCCAGCCTAGGGCTAGTGGGGCTAGGGGACCATCTACATGAGTCTCCCAAAGGATCAAAGGATCAAAGTCAACAAAGTTTGGGCTTAGGGTTATGAGTGAAAGTGACTGAAAGTGATTGCAAGTGAATGAACCAGCTCCAGACCAACACCCAAGGTCAGCTCTAAGGCCAAGCAGTCCTATGGGGACTCAATATGTGGAACTTCAAGTTGAGAAAAGAATAGTTTAGAGTTTCTAATGGTGAGTTCCTTTTCTAGTTCTCTAGGAGTAGTCAACAGAAAAATTCTATGACTAGACCCTAGGTTACTTAAAGAGGAAAAAATAAACCTCAACCAAAAGTGAGGTTAACAGCCGGGAGCTCACTAATTGTCCACAAAAGAGCAGTTTACTTAAGAGTTTTATTTCGTAGCAATGTCATAAGCACATCTGTCTCTGACAACATTTGAGGCTCATCAATGAGAGGTTGTAAGTAAACATCATTTTTTTCCTTTGGACTAAGTGGGCCTAATATGATCAACATCATAATTAAGAATGACACAGTCATGCACATATGAGGGGAGAAATTGTACGATATAATGATTACTGGCTAAAATTACTACGAGGTTATGGTGTGATTATACAGGATGAATCCATCTACACATAAGCCAAGTTTAACATTACATGCTTCAACTGCAATTTTGTGGACAATTAGTGAGGAGAATTATAAAANCACTAATTGTCCACAAAAGAGCAATTTACTTAAGAGTTTTATTTCGTAGCAATGTCATAAGCACACCTGTCTCTGACAACATTTGAGGCTCATCAATGAGAGGTTGTAAGTAAACATCAATTTTTTCCTTTGGACTAAGTGGGCCTAATATGATCAAAATCATAATTAAGAATGACACAATCATGCACATATGAGGGGAGAAATTGTACGATATAATGATTACTGGATAAAATTAATACGAGGTTATGGTGTGATTATACGGGATGAATCCATCTGCACATAAGCCAAGTTTAACATTACATGCTTCAACTGCAATTTTGTGGACAATTAGTGAGGAGAATTATAAAACTTTTGAATAGAAGTGGACAAAATAAGAGAACACAAGTAACATAAAATTTAATGTGAAAAATGTTGAGAATAGGACAAAATCAAGGAGCCACACCACACCAAAAAATCCATTATGAATAAAATGAGGAGAATTATAAAAATTACACCATAATTGNATAACATAAAATTTAATGTGAAAAATGTTGAGAATAGGACAAAATTAAGGAGCCACACCACACCAAAAAATCCATTATGAATAAAATGAGGAGAATTATAAAAATTACACCATAATTGAATCTCTCTACACACTTGGACCCACAAGGACGGTTAAAATCAACACTTTGCATAAGATAAGTCAAAATCCCATATTCCTCCATCGACAAAAAAAAAATTGATATGAAAATGACCCAAAGTAGCTTATTATCCTATATCATAACAAGTTGATAGAATCTCTTTTGTATGTCTCCATGGCATCAGGGAACCATGATAGGGGTGATGTAACATTCCAATTAGTCTTAGGGCATTGACCTCTATACTTTGTAGTGTCATGCTNGAAATCCCATATTCCTCCATCGACAAAAAAAAAATTTGATATGAAAATGACCCAAAGTAGCTTATTATCTTATATCATAACAAGTTGATAGAATCTCTTTTGTATGCCTCCATGGCATCAGGGCACCATGATAGGAATGATGTAACATTCCAATTAGTCTTAGGGCATTGACCTCTATACTTTGTAGTGTCATGTTTTTGAATTCTAACAAGTACTAGGCACGATAATGCTCTCTTTCGAGCATCAAGGAACTATTGAACTTGTCGCTAGAGTGTTAAGTACATTAAAAAAATATATTTTTGGGGGAACTGCCCCTAGACCCAATAGAGGGGAGACACTCGCACTCCCCCCACTCCCCACTCCCCTCCTGCCCCCGCCATTATCTTTAATTGCTCTAGAAGGGAAAACAGGTAATGAGATTAAGGGATGAAGTTATGTAGACTCATCTGTTAGTGTGTTCAGGGTGATGCGGCATAGACCATCTCCCATCATACTTGTGGATCCTATTTTTTATTCAAAGATAGGTTCAAACCAAAGTAATTCAATTAGGAACCTTTGTCACTTAGAGGCATGGACAGCTAGTGTCAACACTTCACAAATGCTTTTTTGATTTATATATCTTAATTGTACGCATAGACCATTAAGAACTGAGACCATTTTGCCATAGCCTCCATGTTTGTTNACTTTGTCACTTAGAGGCATGGACAGCTAGTGTCAACACTTCACAAATGCTTTTTTTATTTATATATCTTAATTGTACGCATAGACCATTAAGAACTGAGACCATTTTGCCATAGCCTCCATGTTTGTTATCTCCCTGGCACATGTTAATGCCTTAAGCAAATTTATTTCTAATTTTCTGCCATAGAAACCATACCACTGATATCATCTTCTTGCATGGAAAATGAATTGAGAAATAAAGGCTTTGTCAATTCGCCCTTCAAGTCTTGAGAGAAGTACTGAATAACTGCAAACCAATGGAAGGAATCACATCGTTGGAGTTCTGCTAACGGGCTTGCAATAGTGATAAAGCTGCGTACAAATATTCTATAGTACTTAATATATCCCANTGGCTTTGTCAATTCGCCCTTCAAGTCGTGAGAGAAGTACTGAATAACTGCAAACCAAGGGAAGGAATCACATCGTAGGAGTTCTGCTAACGGGCTTGCAATAGTGATAAAGCTGCGTACAAATATTCTATAGTACTTAATATATCCCAAAAATCTCCTTTTATAATTTGACTAATAATTGAACCCTAAGAATAAGAAGTTTAATGTTTGGTAATTCAAGTGATGTCGAATTAGATAACATAAGAAATATTAAATTTTTTTAACACAATTTTAATGATACAATAAAAAAATATATAGTAGAAAGTTGTGTATATTATATGTATAGATATATATATATATATATATATATGCATACATACAGATACACAGATATATGCATACATACAGATACACAGATATATGCATACATATATATATATATATATATATATACATACACATACATACATATATATATACATACACATACATACATACATATATAGATACATACATACATATACATATACATACATACATACATATACATATACATACATACATACATATACATATACATACATACATACATATACATATATATATACATACATATACATATATATATGTACATACATATATAATTAGAATGAACATATAGTTTGTTTATAAAACAATTTATAATATCAATTATGAATGTAATATTTATTTTACTAAAATAAGCTGAAAAATTAAAATATTTTTATTATATTCTCCATCCCACAAACCATTCAATGTTTTTAGACCACAAATCCAGCCACCTAGTTCTTCATTTTCATTGCTTCACTAAGATAATTAGATTTTAACATACATTTAGCTTTTAATTAGACCTCTACCATAGGGAAGACATGGTATCACACTTTTTATATGAAAAAAAATAGAGACTAACAGTATGTGCTAGTGACTAATCTTAGTTTGTGATGTAGCATTTGGAGCACATAAAATGAAATAATTGGATTGAAGTAATACAAAATGAACTCAGATGATCTATGTAAGCTCAAAGTGAAATTTATATATAAGCATTTCATAAAAATAATAATAAAATAATTAATTATAATGTTTCATAAAATTGAACTTAGAATTAAATTTGTATTGCATTGAATCTAGGGTTGTCCAAGTGGCTCATTGTTCACAAACAGCTTATGTTAGACTTATTAAGTAGTTTGTATTTGATTCGTTTGTGAAGTAAATGAGTGGAATACAAATAATTTTTTGCACTCAATATATAAACTCATTTTAGTTCTAAATAATAAAGTATTATATATATATATATATATATATAT
>JXCR01146163.1:419284-443748 GCA_002079205.1 Phalaenopsis hybrid cultivar
GGAATTCTGGTAAGCAGTAACGGTCGCTGTCGGTGGGTTTGATTTATGATCCAAGAAAGTCTGATAGCTCACGAATTGTTTGAAGTTTGGTTTATAAACTATACGTTTCGGATGAGAATTTTGACTAATGATGAACACTGAGTTGACTTTAATTGGAGAGGTAGACTTTGATTTTGAAATTAGTTGTCTTTCTACATTTGATTTTTTGGATCACAATTACGCTGTATGGACAAAATTGTAAACATGGTTTTGTGTGCTAGGATTGTTGTTATGGTAGATAACAAGTTGTATGACCAAAAGGAGTTACTTGGACCAGTAGAATGCAAGGTCATAGTCCTTCTTCATCGCGGATCAGATCCATGAAAGGAATAGTCCCCGATAAGAAAGAAAAGGGAGATGAACTCGGGACACTAGATGTTCAAGCAAAAGTTGGTCGAGTGTTAAGTGTAGAATATTGAATGTTAGGTATGAGAGGTTGAATGTGAAATGCCAAGTAGAAAGGGCAGAATAGAAAGATTGTTAAAAACAAAGACTCTCAACCAGTCTGTTGACTTTGAAGAGGGGATCTTTGAGAAGATCTTAACTTTAACGATGATGTGACAAAATAAAAAGACAGTTATGTAACACTAGAGCCTTAGATGTAATCAAGTAGTATTTTCCTTTTAGAGAAACACACCCTAAGAAAAGGGATATTAAATGTAAAATGAATTCCAATCATCTGAAACTAAAAAAATCTCTAATTGTCAAATTCTTGCTCTTCCTCACCAAAACTCAGTTGCTCCGCCCTATCTCTCTCTCACTCTCTCGCTCCCTCCCTCTCTCTTCTCTTTCTCTTTCTTCTCTCTCATTCCTTGTGTTCAATTCCTTAGGAGTGATTCATAGATAAAAATGAATTCAATGCCTTAGAAAGGTATGAAGAGCTTGGATCATCCCAGAACATGCTGAAAAGCCGCACAAAGAAGAAGAACCAAACCCCAAAGAAGTCAAGAGCAATATGGATTGTACCAAAGAGTTTGTCACTCACTAGATTAACAAACTCAAGTGGTAAATGATGGAGGTGGTAAGAGAAACTCTCGCTCAAACAACGACAACACCACATGGCCTCAAGCTTTACGACAAAGAAGGAGCGAACCCAATGTCAAAGCTAGAAGAACTTCCTCTCCAGTACTCGGGAACAAAAATTATAACTAAACCCCGACATCACAAGTTCGACCCCATCAAATCACATTAAGCCAAGGTGTGTAGAAACACTAAGGCCATGTCAATTGGAGAATGCTTTCTTAAAGGAAATCTTTGATGCAAGAGCTCTCAAGAGCTTCAAGGTCCCATCCTTAGAGCCCTAATAAGGGTGGTCAAACTTTTTTGATTGCATAGCTTCATTCAACTCCACAGTGTGTTTCTTGAGGGTAAGCAACACGCTAAAGTACTGAGACTCTTTAACTAATCTAATAATTTTTATGCTCCAATGATTTATTATCATGTCATTAGAAGTGATCATACCTTTTGTAGAAATCAGAAGGATATTCATAAAGCAGTTTGCAAGTGCTAAAAAACTACACAAAAGTTGCAAGTACTACAATAGCTTTGTTTTAAGCAATGAGAGACCCTATGTGCTTTCATGAGTCATTTCAAGAAGTAGATGTTGGAGGTAACCTATATTCACCCATGCTACCCTATCTCAATCATTGAGAAAAGGCACACTTTTATACGTGTTTGGTCTATAGAGTCTAAAGATATTAGTCAAGTTAGTAGAACTCACCCATAATTATATACCAATAGAAGAGTATAATTCATCACTGGCCTTCGAACATACCCTAAGAAAAATTCCTATAGAATTTAAAAGAGAATAAAATGTCCCACAAGACCAGCTACCCGAGTCAGGTTCGAGGAGAATCATCCTTGCCTATTACAGGGGTAGACCATAAGAAAGAAAGAGGATCCTGCTCAATAAAATGATAAACTTAATATAAGTAGGAATTAATCTCAATTTGAAGAGAAGATCACCACCACAACTGATGAGATACCCCAAAAGCCTTCATTGAAAGCATCGACAATGAAAGCCATATAGTTCACCAAAATAAGGAATACTGTCGAAAGCCCACACTAATGAAAATAAGAGGATACATTGAGGATATGCAAAGCATTATTTCTACCATAGTCACGAGCATGACATAAAAGGAGTGTCACCTCCTTCGAAACTTGATTAAGAACCTTATCAAATCTAGAAAACTAAGAAATTTATTACACCTAGAGTAGTTTTCTAAAGGTATAGGAAGGCTCTAGTTGAAGGAGATTGCAATAAACCCACTTGAGCTCAGGTAATCCTCATTACAACAGTCGTTCCAACAATACTTGATGGAGATGGTGTTGATGCCTTTCACCAAACTAGTCGGAAGAGACTTCATTCAAGAGAACTATGCATGGCAGCACAATGGTGAATTACACATCATCCACTCATGTTTTCGTAGAGGAAGACATGTTTTTTCCAATGTCTTTTTTTATAATAATGCCATCGTGGTCATAACCATAATCGCCAATTTTAAAATTAGTAGTATCATCAATGACATGAGGAGTTTTATAAATATTTTATCTAAACCTATTTTTGAAAAGAGGAATCTAGTTATCACACATCTATAAGCTATATTTAGGTGTTGACCTCATTTTTAGTCAACTCCTCCTTTAATTTATACCCAATCTCATTTAGACCTAAGACACATTCCTAGTTTCACTTAATAGCTAGATTGAGCTTGAGTCACAAGTAATTGAGCTCCACTTAAACCAAAATTTAAGCCAACTTTAATTCAAATTTAAATATAAAATTTTATTGAAAAATTATTAAGATTAACTAAATTAAAATTGGAATCTAATGTAATTAAGTTTAATCAAATCCTAAAACTGAATAAAAATTTAGCTTAATTTAAATGCACCTTAAGATTATCGTAAACTCCACAAATCATCGTAGTGCTTAAAATTCAATTTTTATAATTTGGATCATATTTATTATCACATATGAAGAACATGCAACAAGTTGGTGGCGATTAGCACCTTACATGAAATTTTATGCTTTAGGTTTTCATGCACAAATAGTAGTCTCATGTAATTTTTTTTTATTGGAGCATTATTTTTCAAAACATATTGTGTGACTACATCCAAATTTTCAAAACCATTCAAATGATCCTCTTCATGCCCAAATTGGACTTTATTTGGGGGCCAATACTATGATAATTTGGATGATAATGGAGATAATAATAATAATCATGATTGAACCCTCAAATTGAACTTGAATCAAGCTCAAACTTAAATTAAAGTGAAATTAAGTTTTAAAACATTAAATTAAATCTACTAAAACTAATCAAAATTTGCAAAAAAAATTCACGAAAATTTTCTATCGTATAATAGGGCTCACACTTTTTCAACTTTCTTAAGATAAGGCCCACCTTGACTAAAAGAATCCCAACCATTGTGTTCTTGTAATTTTTTTTGATCCAAAGTTATTTTGTTGTTTGAACCACCACTAACCACCTCATAACCAACATCACCACAAAATTTTAAAATTTCCCCCACTTCTTAATACTTCTTCCTAGATTGAAGATGAGTTCACTTTGTTTTCTTAATTTTACCCCAAATGATATATTCAATAATACTTTAATGACAAGCACTTGGTTTTTTAGCAATTCTAAACTTATCTTTTAAGACTATGAACATCTTCTGGTTGTGTGATGGAAGATTCGTGGTGGCAGAGTAATAATTTAAAGTATTTTTTACGAGAAGATCCAACACATACATAGATAAAAGAAAAGTAGTAGGTAGAGACCATAATTTTTCATTTGGAAAAATCTTTAAAGGAGAAAACCCATGTGACCTAGCCCACCTATAGCAATCTACAATGTAGTTTTAAGCACACATGTCCACTCTTCTCCTGAATTAGAGAAGATGAAATTGCAAATATGATAATAATAGATTGATGATAGTATTTTAACTATAATAACCATAATTAGGTTACAACAAATGTGTTTCTTGGTTATATTAGTAATAATTTGCCACAAATGTCGTAGTCAGTGGCTGCAATAGAGGCAATTGGTCGTAGAGTCTGTCGTTGGAAGTTGTAACAGTAGTAGTTGGCCACAAAGACTGTAGTTAGCCGCTATAAAGGTTGTACTCAGTGGCCACATTAGCGGCAGTTGGCCACCGAGGACATAAGTCAAAGTTGTAATAATACTAATTAACCATAAAGGTTGTAGTTAATTAGTTGTTACAAAGGTAGTAGTTGATCATAAAGCCTCTAGTTAGTGGCTACAATAGTAGCAGTTGGCCATAGAGATTGTTATTAGATGATGTAATAGTAGTAGTTGGAGGTCATAGTATAGCTACAACGGCTGCAAGCAACAGTCGCTGAAGGTCGGTGGTTGGTGGCAGCATGTTGTGACACTAGGTTGTGGTCCACATTGGTTGAAGGGCGATTGTCGATGTTGGTCGATAGCTACGGAGTCCAATGGTTACTAGGCTGGTGTTTTCCGGAAGAAGCCTTAGAATTTCACATATTATTTTCTTCTCCTCCCACTCCATCAAATGAAGAGAGGTGGTCTGGTGAGGGACATTTTGGTTTTTGGGCACATAACTTCCATAACCATATGATCGGACGGTACATGTCGATCCTGCTTGATCATATGTGAGTCTTTATGCCCTGATGACCTCATAACTAAACAATCATAGACTAGTTGGATTCCTCTCATATTGATGCTCAATTTGACTATAAATACGTCAAATTTAAAGTTCATTTGATCATTCAATTGATGATACAAAGCTTTGAATTACACTTCAATGGCTTGATGTGGGCTTGACTGGATCTGAATTGAACCAAATATGACATCATTGGTTTTATCTTGTCGAAACGGTCAGTTAGACTTTAAACTTACTGAAATCGAAGTTTGGATGATCTTCAATTTGAATTTGAAAGACTCATATCAAATAATGTATCGAGATTCATGCTTGATAAAAATTTATTCATAACAGATCACTTCAAAGTTTCCTTCTGAAACTTGTTATCCGTTTATCATGTTAATAGCCAATAATAGCAACATACAGCACGAGGACATAAATCATAATTCATAACTTCCTAAAAAATAATGACATCAGCCTTAGCTTTAAAAACAAGTTGCACATCTGTCTTGGCATTCATTACATTTGGTTGCAAGTAGAACGTCTCCTCTTCACTCATGCCACTAACCAGCAAAATTGTTGACATTCCATTGCTCCTTGTCCAAGTCTATTATGGCGGCAAAAAATAATATTTGTATTATTGAATGTGATTTACAGCATATGCATGTCCTTGATTAATTTTGGGAAGGATTTAGGCTCCGTTTGAACGTGGCGAAGCTCCTTCAAAAGTGATTACATTGCTGTTGATGGCGGCAAATTATAATGATATGTATGGTTGAAAGGGTGTTGTGGCATCTGCATTAGGTATGGATTAAGTTGATCAATCTTTGTCGCAATTTAAAGGCTCTCCGCATATGACAAAGTACAAGAACGAGCATATTACACGTAATTGACAGATCAAGATGAATTTTGTTAATGTGAAACCAATTAAATCATTTAATGCATTCAAATTATCATCAATTGCGTCTGTATTTGATTCAAATTACTCGGAATTTATAAATAATTTCTCGTACAAATAAGTAATTTAATTTGATTAATGACCAACCCTCTAAATATCATAAATTTAACTAATTTTATTTGTTTTATATTTCATGCATTGGATAATTTTGATTCTAGAAATAAATAGATGATTTCATAAGATTTACAAATGGTTGATTCAAAACTGCAAAGATTTATAATCAATTTGTCGACTCGTTAACTTAGCGAACAAGTCGAACACAAGCTTCTTAACGAGCCGAACACGAGTTGTTCGCGAACAACGAGCCACTACTCATAAGTCATAAGCATCTTTGAAATCCTAGGATCTGTATGTAAAATATGATATTCGGGTTGGTGAAACGTTAATACATTAGAATTGGTTGGTAGGCATCTAAATTCCCAAATTTGTTTAGCAAACATAGCATAAGCTTTTTTAATAGGATTGGGGGTAATGTAATAATGGTCATTTCAAGTACTGGTGCTGAATGTATCTTTCTGGTTGGCATTAAGTTTCTTTATGCATGATATATATCAATGAAAGAAAGGGGTGGTATGCATACATACCACATACTTAAAAATATATTTATAATTATTTATGTATTATTTTGGAGTCATACTTGCATGAAAAGAATAAATTTTTTTTATGTTAATAAATAATAATATTGAGAGTATGTTGAAATTTTGAATATTTTACAAGTAAAGATCAAAACTATGTGATGTTCATATAACTCTCTAGAAAATTATACTTTATATCAGCACAACAAATTAATAAAACAATATAATTTTGCTTGAATGCATAGAACATTAGTTAAGAAAAAAATCTAATATTATATATGTATGTGTGTGTACATATATCTATAGTATTATAAAAGTTTCATTAGGAAAATTTTAAGTTTTATTAAACCGAAAGGACTTAGACATCCAATTTTTTTCCTTTTATTGACCCTTGCTTTGATTTTTCTTTTTGAATCAGGCCATTCACATTTTTGAACTTTTTCATTTCTTTTTTTTTTTTTCATTTTCTTATTCAACCCCCTTGAGAATTATTATATCTAGTGGAGCACCTTTGATGAATATGATCTCGAAGCGGTCCAAATCCCTCACCAAGATGTAAAGAGAATCATGATTCATAGAGGGAGTGAGTTGATACATTATGTTATTTAAATTTTCTGCAGTTGATGAATATGATCTCGAAGCGGTCCAAATCCCTCACCAAGATGTAAAGAGAATCATGATTCATAGAGGGANTGGTGGCGATTAGCACCTTACATGAAATTTTATGCTTTAGGTTTTCATGCACGAATAGTAGTCTCATGTAATTTTTTTTTTACTGGAGCATTATTTTTCAAAACATATTGTGTGACTACATCCAAATTTTCAAAACCATTCAAATGATCCTCTTCNGGTGGCGATTAGCACCTTACATGAAATTTTATGCTTTAGGTTTTCATGCACAAATAGTAGTCTCATGTAATTTTTTTTTATTGGAGCATTATTTTTCAAAACATATTGTGTGACTACATCCAAATTTTCAAAACCATTCAAATGATCCTCTTCATGCCCAAATTGGACTTTATTTGGGGGCCAATACTATGATAATTTGGATGATAATGGAGATAATAATAATAATCATGATTGAACCCTCAAATTGAACTTGAATCAAGCTCAAACTTAAATTAAAGTGAAATTAAGTTTTAAAACATTAAATTAAATCTACTAAAACTAATCAAAATTTGCAAAAAAAATTCACGAAAATTTTCTATCGTATAATAGGGCTCACACTTTTTCAACTTTCTTAAGATAAGGCCCACCTTGACTAAAAGAATCCCAACCATTGTGTTCTTGTAATTTTTTTTGATCCAAAGTTATTTTGTTGTTTGAACCACCACTAACCACCTCATNTCAAAAAAAAATTCATGAAAATTTTCTCTCGTATGATAGGGCTCACACTTTGACTTCAACTTTCTTAAGATAAGGCCCACCTTGACTAAAAGAATCCTAACCATTGTGTTCTTGTAATTTTTTTTGATCCAAAGTTATTTTGTTGTTTGAACCACCACTAACCACCTCATAACCAACATCACCACAAAATTTTAAAATTTCCCCCACTTCTTAATACTTCTTCCTAGATTGAAGATGAGTTCACTTTGTTTTCTTAATTTTACCCCAAATGATATATTCAATAATACTTTAATGACAAGCACTTGGTTTTTTAGCAATTCTAAACTTATCTTTTAAGACTATGAACATCTTCTGGTTGTGTGATGGAAGATTCGTGGTGGCAGAGTAATAATTTAAAGTATTTTTTACGAGAAGATCCAACACATACATAGATAAAAGAAAAGTAGTAGGTAGAGACCATAATTTTTCATTTGGAAAAATCTTTAAAGGAGAAAACCCATGTGACCTAGCCCACCTATAGCAATCTACAATGTAGTTTTAAGCACACATGTCCACTCTTCTCCTGAATTAGAGAAGATGAAATTGCAAATATGATAATAATAGATTGATGATAGTATTTTAACTATAATAACCATAATTAGGTTACAACAAATGTGTTTCTTGGTTATATTAGTAATAATTTGCCACAAATGTCGTAGTCAGTGGCTGCAATAGAGGCAATTGGTCGTAGAGTCTGTCGTTGGAAGTTGTAACAGTAGTAGTTGGCCACAAAGACTGTAGTTAGCCGCTATAAAGGTTGTACTCAGTGGCCACATTAGCGGCAGTTGGCCACCGAGGACATAAGTCAAAGTTGTAATAATACTAATTAACCATAAAGGTTGTAGTTAATTAGTTGTTACAAAGGTAGTAGTTGATCATAAAGCCTCTAGTTAGTGGCTACAATAGTAGCAGTTGGCCATAGAGATTGTTATTAGATGATGTAATAGTAGTAGTTGNCGGGTCTTTGATTTTTTTTCCGCACCTCAAGATGAAATTTTGAAAAGCATCTATAGTCGATGTTAAATGTGGGGATCTAAAAAGGGCATAATCATGTTTCCTGAGATAAGCTCAACTATGCCCACCAGAGGCTCTTAATATCAAGTGTTTTGACATCCAAGACAAAGATATATCCTAGCGGGTTGTGCTAGTTGAAGATTTGATCTGTGTCTCTTTATGAGACTAACACGCCTCTTTGATCTTTTTTATCTAGTGAGCAAAAATTGAAGTACATAGATTTTTTTTTATAGAAATTAAGGCATTTTTGCATGGAGTCCAACAAATATGCTTGTGGTTGATCCTGAAGTAATTATGCATTCTAAGTTGATTGTCCAGAAGAAGAACAATTTTGTACTGGAATGCCAACAAGCGATTTAGCAAGAAGTGAACAAGATTTTCCAAGTAAATTTCATATGGGAGGTGAATCATCCCACTTAGCTAGTAGATGTCATTATAGTGAAGAAAACTTCTAAAGCATGGAGGATATGTGTGGACTATACTATTTTTAATAAAGTTTATCCAAAAATAGTTTTCCTCTTCCCCATATAGATCAATTGGTTGATGTTATCCTTGAGCATTAAATTCTCAGCTTCATGGATGTGTATTCTAGTTATAACCAAATAAAGATGGATCATGTTGATTTGGAAGCTACTTCCTTCTAGATAGATAAAAGTTTATACTGTTATAGAGTAATGTCCTTTAAGGTAAAAATGCAAGCACAACTTACTAGTGCCTCATGAATAAGGCATGAATAAGGTTTTCAATGGCCTTATCAAACGTACTATCATGGAGATATATATTGATGGCATGTTTATCAAGAATTTTGGAACCTTTCAATATATTCCCAACTTGAAAAAATATTTGTCATCTTTTATAATAATATAACATGCAACTCAACCTAGCCAAATATGCTTTTGGAGTCATATCATGCAAATTCTTGGATTCATGGTCACTTATCATGGAATTAAAGTAAATCCCGAGAAAATTAAGGCACCTAAGAATATCATGCCTCGAAAAAACATTAAAAAAGGTGAAAATGTTAAATTGAAGGATAATTGCTTTATCCTACTTTCTAGAAAAATTAAGAGACATATCTCTTATTCTTTGAAAGTCATGTGAAAGAAAGATTTTCAATTAATGGATGAATTTCAGATGAACTTTGATTAGCTCAGAACATACTAAGCTTTATTACATCTATTATCAAAACCAATGCAAGTAGAGACATTGTATCTCTATCTTATGTTGTCCATACACAATAAGTTTTGTCTTGATTAGATAGGAGCAAAATGTTTAACGATCAGTGTACTATGTTAGTTAAACTTTTTTGTAAATAGAAAGTCAATATCTGCTGACTGATAATATAAACCTTGCATTGATATTCTCAACTAAAAAATTTTGTCTGTATTTTCAAGCTCACACTATTGGTTTCACACAAACCTCCCTTTAAGGGTTACCTCTGAGAAACTATATGCATCATGGAGGCTAATGATGTGGTCCATGGAACTAGGGGAGCTCAATATCCTCTTCTTACCGAAGTCTGATATCAAATCACAAGTGCTTATTGACTTTGTGGAGGAATATACAAGTTTCACCCCCTATCATGCTAGTCACTCTACTTTCAAGTTTTTCTTTATGGACACTGTAAATTGATGGAGCTTCTGGGAATTACGGAGCTAGAGCCTGAAGTCTTGCTTATCTTTCTTAAGAAAGACATTTTAGGGTATATTTTATCTGTAAAAAATTCTAGTAACTATTAAAGTCCTTGAGTATAAAGCTTTTATCACTAGATTAAGACTTTTCATTGATTTTAAGGTTCACGACTTAATCATTTATATTGTTTCCCAACTTATAGCCGCTCAAAAAGAGGGCAACTTTATTTTTTATAATCCACAGCTGGAATAGACCCTGATAAAGTTACTCATTACTCATTTTAAAGACATAAACAGTTCACATACTTAAGAAGAAAATTTTTCAGATCAATGCCATTTCTAAGATTGCGATTTCAAAAATTAGGGACTCTTACAATAGGAGATGTATTGAAAATAAATTTTTCCCTAGTATTATTGGTCCTTAGGAGATACACTTTATCAAGGAGATGAATGAAATTTTGTGTATGGATCTTCCCATCTACTTCCTTCATAATATGGCACTTTTTGAAAACATGAATGAAGCCCTCCAGGTCACGATAAAATTGTGTTTACTCCAACTGATGTTAACTATATATTGTTAGAAGTTCACTTTGAAATGTGTGGTGAACAGTTGGGAGAGAGTTCTTTTGCCCTCAGGATAATGAGGGAGGCATATAACTAGCCAACTATGAACCAACATGTGTTATATTTTACCAAGTAATGTAAAATTTGCCTTTTCATTTTAGTTTTACACACACGTCACTGACAAAACTAACGTCTCTTCAAAGCCCGTGGTTGTTTAACTAATAAGGGTAAACATCCTAGGACCTTTTTCTATGGAAAGTTCTTGATTTTGAGAATTAATTACTTAACTAACTAGCCAAAAGTTGAACCCCTTGCCAAAATTATAGAGGCAAATGCCACACAGTTTAGTTGAAAGAAAATAATATTTCATTTTGCCATTCGTGTAAAAACTATTACTGATAACAAAACTCAATTCATTGGAAAAGTTTTTAATTCTTTTCATAAGGATCTATGTATCCAACTATTATAGACATCTGAAGCCCATGTCTTTAGAAGAATAAGCAAACAGAGGTCACCAACCATACCATACTCAAGTAACTTAAACTTTACCTCGGGAAGGCTAGGAGGCAATGTACAAAAAAACTCCCCAATGTTCTCTAGGTTTATCACACAACTTTTTATACTAAAATTGAGAGAAACATCTTACAATCTTTTTTGTTCACATATAAGCAGTTATCATAATTGATATTGGAATCTTAAGCCTCTGAATTTAGGATTTCAATCCTGATGTGGATGATTGAAAACTTAAATAGAACTCGAACCATCTACAGAACCAATGAAGTGGCATTTATCAAAGCCTCTTCATAAAATCAGTGGTTATCTCACAACTTAGATCGAAGGGTAAAACCTTTGCCAATATCCAATGGGGACTTAACCTTATGAAATCTTGAGTCAGCCAAAAAAAGGCTTTTAACACAGTAAACTTTGCCCCATTTAGCAGAGGTCATACATGTTCACAATTATGATCAAGCCTAGAAATTTCAAGCTGAAAGACCCTAATGGGAAGACATTTACTTAAACATAGAACAAAGAAAATTTTTGCATATATTATCAATGATTATCATAGTTGTGCTACCCTAGTTACTATTTTTTCCTTATTTGCGTCAGTCTTCACTTTATATCCATGTTTGCTTTCCTTTATATTTTATTTAATTTTCTTTCAAATTTTGATGTACTTCACATTATTTGAGTATTAAAGTTGTGTTTTCTCCTATGCATACAAAACTTTATTTGAATGCAGTTGTGATTGCATTCTCAATAAAATTTAAGATTGTTTTGCAAGCTCTTGCGAACAATGCTCTCTTTAGGAGGCAGTAAAATAAAAAGTAATAAAAAAGTTGACAAACATCATCCTTGAATATATCTACAATTACATATCTATGAAAAAGCATGGTCTATCTCAAAAGTTCTAAGTGTTCAATAGAGATTACATTCTGGTTATGATCAATCTCAAAGCAACAATTGAGCAGGATCTTATAATTATCCTTATGCAGTAAGGATTATAAAAACAATTTAAGTTGTATAGAACAAATGAATAACTCTTAAAAATATTAATCAGGTGATAGCACCTAAACTTTGAGGAGTGTAATAATTTGTAGTGCATAGCTAAGAAGATGAATTTTAGAAAGTGATATGTGTCATTTTACTTAAGAGAAGAGCAACTTATGCATTTGGAAGTATCCTTGGGCAAAGAAAAATGGATTGGTTTTGTGGCTAGCATTGCTTTGACTATTTTTATAGGATAGCACCTAAACTTTACTTTTTACATTTATATCACCCAAATCTATCACATCACATATTTTAAAATATCATTATTACATTGAACCATATAACCTTATCATCCTCTTGTAAATATGGTAGCAATCTATAGTTTCACTATTACCTACCATCAATTCAAAAATAGTTTGATGGAACCATTGAATGAAATTATTTGTTGACCTGCTTTCAAATAAAATTTGAGCTATAATCTGATTATTAAAAATTGGTATGTCATTAAGGGATTCTTGCAAATTAATCCATCCAAATAATTCCTAAAATCTTACTTCTTAAGTGGGTGTCACATTCTTCTGATTGCATTTATATAAATGAGTGTGTAGAATTATATGTATAAGTAGATGTGCATATATATTACCCTTAAGAATTTGAAAATAACTAAGGACTTCAGAGAAAAAAATAGTAAAATTCCAAAATGGTGATAATCGGATTTCAATAAAACACAAGAATTGAGATGTAAGATCAACCAAGAAGAGTGTTTTGAAAATTGAAAATCAATCTTTACCTATTAGAAATTAATGTAAGCTCATATACAGTCCTTAAGGCTTACTTTGCATGTACAAACAGTTGCACGATAGGAAACAATAATTTATTAAATGGAGAAGATATTAATAATTTTTGCCTACAAAGGTTATTGTTTGAATGAACCTCCAATTCAAAATATTGAAATATAACGGCCTTCTGATCTAGTCTGTACTCTTTGCACTCAAATTTGGGGCAACTTTTAACGTAAATTACATATATATGAAATGAATAATTCATTTCAAAGTGAAAATTTAGGAAATAAAGTTTAGTATATTTGTTACTCACATATATATTTTCAAAGAAAATTAAATCTATATCACATAAGTTTGGTATGTCAGAAAACTCACATATATTTATAAAAAAGTGTATGAAAAATTGCAACCAAACATTATATCCATACCTAATGTTGACACAATTTCAAAATGCGGAGGCAAAATTGAATGCTTGTGTTACCTCAAACTCTTTGACAGAAATACAATATTTTGTCTTGCCTTTGTTGGAGATGTTCCTTTATACGAACTCCTAGGTTGCCCACTTTGAGAGGATACCAAAGTAGAGATGAAGGGACAATTATAGAAGAAAAGAAGCAAAATAGAAATTACTTGTGAGCAACTTTATTTTTTTCCAAAAATAGCTAATGTGTTACATTGAATGGTTGGATGATGATGGGAGAAATTCGTTGGTTGGATGGGAATAATAGACAAACAAAAATGGTACATGGGAAAAGAAAGAATAGTTGTTTGTCAAGGAATCTCCAAAAGCTAAAAATAGATGAAATAGGATGCCAAAGTTGTAAATATTAACTTTTCAGGTGCTATGTATATGATTGATCCAATGAAAGAGGCTGCTTCATTTTCTAAATACCAAAATTTACGGTCCTATGTATGTACTTGAGCAAATGAAATATGGAAGAAACGAATGTTTAGTTGAATTGTTAGCGACAAGGAGAAGATGCTACATAACAAAGAAATCGAGTTGCGTACTTAATGCTGAAAGTTGGTCCAACAGCTTGGTTCCAACCTCTGGTTGCGATGTGGACATTGTCGGCAATTACGAAGGAATCAGCTCTCCGAACGATCGACCAATCATGGGGGCAACATTTCTGTCAGGCCTATGGTGTTGGCATAACCAACAAATATTAGAAAACCTAAAATAACAATAGAACTAGAAGATGACAATGGTTTCTGTCGGCCAGTACTCGCTCAGGCGGGGATGATAAATGCCGTGTGAAAAAAAAGAAAATCGATAGTTATAATGGAGTATTTACATAACGAATGTGAAACATCGCTCTGAATGTTGAGGGCTTCTCGCTTTTCGAATTTCACCATGGACGACTTTGTGGTGGACGCGATCAACCATGGTTCTCATCCGAACGACATTATTTCCATTTCTTTGCATTCTTTGAAATGCGTTGGAGGCCCCCATGACCCCAAATGAAGCCTAAAATAGGTTTTTTTTTATTTATTTTTCAACGTCTTTAAAATAGCGCTAAAATGGTAAAAAATCCAAGCACTAACTTTTTGTTATCTTTGAAAATTATAAAACGTCAATTTTTGAGCTTTTGCTTTAAAACGAAATTCATTAAACAGTGAAGCATTTACAAACCAGCCCTAAGTATCAACATAAAAGTTTAAGGATTATGGTGTTGTACCAAATCTTGTTGAAATCATGTAAGCAGAAATTGATGAAAACTCTCAACATACTAAAAGACAGTAATTAACAACAACAAATCATCGCATTGAAAGACAAAAATAACCAAGAGATTTCCAATGAGATTGTAAAGGCCCACCTTCATGCAACCCTTGTAACTATTCACTTGTTTGTTTTCTTTTTATTTTCTTTCTTTTTTTTTTCCTCCTCTATTACATAATTTGCTAAAATTATAAGCTAGCTTAAACCACCTAGGATTCAGATCTATTAAGCTTTAAGTAGCCCAAGAATTAGGCTAAGCTTAGAGCTCAACACCCAAATATTGAAATTTCTCCAAAACTCATTAAATTGTCCATTTGCAAATTTTATTGGTCCAACCCTCCTCTAATCAACTAAGGGTTCCTGCCATAAAAACTTGTAAATAATGCTTAAAATCTAAAACTCTTTTAATATTATATAATCGCACCATGTACCTAATTCTGTAACACAATTTTGCTTCTCACTTCTACACAGGAAATGGTAGAACACAGGCATCTTGAAATCTTATACTTGATGTTGAAATTCTATCTTACCTGCAATGAGATTCCAGTATGTTTTTACAGACAACATTAAATTGGCATACAGTTTGTGCAGCTGCAAAGTACTTAAGAGGGGATTCAAATCCCTTCCATCCAGCCCTTGCCCGCCAAAATGAACGCATAGCTAAGAAATCACACTCTCAAACTCACTTGTCACCATGAACCGTCACTTTTGTTGCTTGTCGCTTTCGAATTTCCAATCACGAATCTCTTCAAACTCTTACCTTTCTTCTCATCTCCTACCTTCTCAATCTACCAGAAACCCAAAATCACGTCCAAATTATCATCTTTCCTCCTTAATGCCACTAGAACAGACCAATAGATTCACTTTCAACAATCAAAAACCCCAGCAAGAGCCCAGCCACGTGTACAATGATATTTTCCACTGCTACCATAGCTCTTGCAATCCCGGTGATGCCCAAAGCCTCCACCTTCAGCTTATCAAGAAAGTTCCTCAAGATTTGTTCCTATCGAACAGTTTGGTCAATCTATATGCAAAGACAGGGTATCTAGACTATGCACAACAAGTGTTTGATGAGATGCCTGAGAGGAACAGTGTTTCCTGGACATGCTTGATTGCAGGATATTCCCAGCAGGCATTGCCTGAGAAAGCCTTGCAACTTTTCAAATCAATGTATTCAACTGGGTTAGTGCCAACACAGTTTACTTTTGGTAGCATTATTCGAGCTTGTCAGGACTTGGACTCTCATACGTCAAGTCTTGGCAAACAGATTCATGCCATGGTTATGAAAAGCAAGTATTCACTCGACACTGTGGTGTTGAATTCATTGATATCAATGTATGGAAGCTGCCTTTTTGAACCAGAAAGATATGCAGATGTAGTGTTCAATGGCATACCAGTCAAAAATGCAATGTCATGGAATTCAATCATATCTGTGCATGCTCAGAGGGGAGACGCTGTATCTGCTTTTGACTACTTCTCGAGGATGCAATCTGGATTGGGTTCTAGCTTCGAACCGAATGAATATACATTTGGGAGTTTGATAGCAGTTAGTTATGCTAGTTCTTCATTCAGTGTGGTGTCTTTTAACTCATACTTAATTAAACAGATATTATCAAGAGTTTCAAAGTCCGGCCTTCTGTGTGATCTATATGTTGGTAGTGCTATGGTTAGTGCATTTTCAAGATACGGCATGTTTGACATTGCTAGAAAAGTCTTACTCGAGTTGAGTAATAGGAATTCAGTTTCTGTCAATGGTTTGATGCTTGGACTTATCAAACAAAATCATGGAGAAGAGGCAACAGAAGTTTTTCGGGAGGCAGGAGATCTGGTTATGAAAAATTGTGATTCTCATGTTGTTCTTCTAAGTGCAATGGCCGAATTTGTGAACTTGGAGGAAGGGAGAAGAAAAGGGAGTGAGATACATGGTCTTGTAATTAGAAATGGCCTCATTGATTGTAAGATTAATGTGTGCAATGGGCTTGTTAACATGTATTCTAAATGTGGTGCAGTAAACAAAGCTCTCAGGGTTTTTAAATGCATGAGCAGTCGAGATCAGGTGTCATGGAATTCTATAATCTCTGGTCTTGATCAGAATGGAATTTTTGAGGAGGCGCTACAATATTTTAATGATATGATGAGAGCCGGTTTTATGCCTTCAAATTTCTCCACAATTAGTTCAATAAGTTCTAGTGCAAGCTTGAATTTTTTAGGATTCGGTTCACAAGTGCATTGTGTTGCATCCAAAATAGGACTTGATAAAGATATTTCTGTTTCGAATTCACTCATAGCAATGTATGGAGAATCTTTAAGTATACCAGAATGCTGGAAAATCTTTTTCTCAATGCCTGACTATGATCAAATTTCATGGAATTCTATGCTTGGAATACTAGCCAGTTCTGAGGCATCCTTGGAGGAATCACTTACGCTCTTTTTGGATATGATGCAAAACGGATGGAAACCAAATAGAGTGACATTTGTTAACCTTATTGCAGCTTTAACTCCATGCTCTGCTCTTGAATTTGGGAAGGAGCTGCATTGTTTAGCTGAGAAGTGTGGGATGTCTGAGGATACTGCTGTGGAGAATGCATTTCTATCCCTTTATTCTAAATCAGGGGACATGGAATCTACTGAATGCCTCTTTGCCCGAATGTTTTACAGGAGGGATGATGTGTCGTGGAATACCATGGTTGCTGGTTATGTTCATAATGGACTCTTATCAAAGGCCATAGATCTTGTTTGGCTTATGATACATAATGACCAAAAAATGGATTGCTGCACCTTCACCACTGTTCTAAGCGCATGCTCCTCTGTGGCGGCATTGGAGAGAGGTATGGAAATCCATGCTTTTGGAATAAGAGCTAAATTGGAATCTGATGTTGTCGTTGACAGTGCACTTGTTGACATGTACTCCAAATGCGGACGAATAGACTATGCCTCAAAGGTTTTCAACTTCATGCCTCTGAAAAATGAATACTCATGGAATGCTATGNGGGTAGCAGACGGTTGACACAACTTCACCCCAGAAACTTTTGGGTAGACCTGCATTTAGCAGCATGCACCTCACTCTCTCTAGGAGAGTCCTGTTCATCCTCTCAGCCAGACCAATCTGTTGAGGAGTGTTTCGGACTGTCTTGTGCCTTGTGATGCCATTCCTCCTGCACAGCTCCTCAAANGGAACCTTTCAACATATTCCCAACTTGAAAAAATATTTGTCATTTTTTTATAATAATATAACATGCAACTCAACCTAGCCAAATATGTTTTTGGAGTCACATCATGCAAATTCTAGGATTCATGGTCACTTATCATGGAATTGAAGTAAATCCCGAGAAAATTAAGGCACCTAAGAATATCATGCCTCGAAAAAACATTAAAAAAGGTGAAAATGTTAAATTGAAGGATAGTTGCTTTATCCTACTTTCTAGAAAAATCAAGAGACATATCTCTTATTCTTTGAAAGTCATGTGAAAAAAAGATTTTCAATTGATGGATGAATTTCAGATGAACTTTGATTAGCTCAGAACATACTAAGCTTTATTACATCTATTATCAAAACCAATGCAAGTAGAGACATTTTATCTCTATCTTATGTTGTCCATACACAATAAGTTTGGTCTTGATTAGATAGGAGCAAAATGCTTAACGATCGGTGTACTATGTTAGTTAAACTTTTTTGTAAATAGAAAGTTAATATCTGCTGACTGATAATATAAACCTTGCATTGATATTCTCAACTAAAAAATTTTGTCTGTATTTTCAAGCTCACACTATTGGTATCACACAAACCTCCCTTTAAGGGTTACCTCTGAAAAACTATATGCATCATGGAGGCTAATGATGTGGTCCATGGAACTAGGGGAGTTCAATATCCGCTTCTTACTGAAGCCTGATGTCAAATCACAAGTGCTTATTGACTTTGTGGAGGAATATACAAGTTTCGACCCCTATCAAGCCAGTCACTCTCCTTTCAAATTTTTCTTTAAAGACACTGTAAATTGATGGAGCTTCTGGGAATTTGGAGCTAGAGCCTGAAGTCTTGCTTGTCTTTCTTAAGAAAGACATTTTAGAGTATGGTCTTTCTGTAAAAAATTCTAGTAACTATTAAAGTCCTTGAGTATGAAGCTTTTATCACTACATTAAGACTTTTCATTGATTTTAAGGTTCACAACTTAATCATTTATATTGTTTCCCAACTTATAGCCTCTCAGAAAGAGGGCAACTTTAATGTTTATAATCCACAGCTGGAATAGTATCTTACCCTGATGAAGTTACTCATTACTCATTTTAAAGACATTGAACAGTTCACATACTTCAGAAAAAAATTTCTCAGATCAATGCCTTTTCTAAGATTGCGATTTCAAAAATTAGGGACTCTTACAATAGGATATGTATTGAAAATAAACTTTTCCCTAGTATTATTGGCCCTTAGGAGATACACTTTATCAAGGAGATGAATGAAACTTTGTGTATGGATCTTCCCATCTCCTTCCTTCATAATATGAAACTTTTTGAAAACATGAATGAAGCCCACCAGGTCACGATAAAAGTGTGTTTACTCCAACTAATGTTAACTATATATTGCTAGAAGTTCACTCTGAAATATGTGGTGAACAGTTGGGAGATAGTTCTTTCGCCCTCAGGATATGAGGGAGGGATTACTAGCCAACTATAAACCAACATGTGTTATATTTTACCAAGTAATGAAAAATTTGCCTTTTCATTTTAGTTTTACACACACGTCACTGACAGAACTAACGTCTCTTCAAAGCCCGTAGTTGTTTAACTAATAAGGGTAAATATCCTGGGACCTTTTTCTATGGAAATTTCATGACTTTGAGAATTAATTACTTAACTAACTAGCCAAAAGTTGAACCCCTTGCCAAAATTATAGAGGCAAATGCCACACAGTTTATTTGAAAGAAAATAATATTTTATTTTGGCATTCGTGTAAAAACTATTACTGATAACAAAACTCAATTCACTGGAAAAGTTTTTAATTCTTTTCATAAGGATCTATGTATCCAACTATTACATACATTTGAAGCCCATGTCTTTAGAAGAATAAGCAAACAGAGGTCACCAGCCATACCATACTCAAGTAGCTTAAATTTTACCTCGGGAAGGCTAGGAGGCAATGTACAAAAAAACTCTCCAATGTTCACTAGGTTTATCACACCACTTCTTATACTCAAATTGAGAGAAACATCTTACAATCTTTTTTTTTCACATATAAGCAGTTATCCTAATTGATATTGGAATCTTAAGCCTCTGAATTTAGGATTTCAATCCTGATGTGGATGATTAAAAACTTAAACAAAACTCGAACCTTCTACAGAACCAATGAAGTGGCATTTATCAAAGCCTCTTCATAAAATCAACGGTTAGTGCACAACTTAGATAGAAGGGTAAAACCTTGGCCAATGTCCAATGGGGACTTGACCTTATGAAATCTTGAGTCAGCCAAAAAAAGGCTTTCAACATAGTAAACTTTGCCCCCTTTAGCAAAGGTCATGCATGTTCACAATTATGATCAAGCCTAGAAATTTCAAGCTAAAAGACCTAAAGGGAAGACATTTACTTAAACATAGAACAAAGAAATTTTTTTCATATATTATCAATGATTAGCATAGTTGTGCTACCCTAGTTAGTATTTTTTCTTTATTTGTTTTCAGTCTTCACTTTATATCCATGTTTTCTTTCCTTTATATTTTATTTAATTTTCTTTCAAATTTTGATGTACTTCACATTATTTGAGTAGTAAAGTTGTGTTTTCTCCTATACATACAAAATTTTATTTGAATGCAATTGTGATTGCATTCTCAATAAAATTTAAGATTACTTTGCAGACTCTTGCGAACAATGCTCTCTCTAGGAGGCAGTAAAATAAAACGTAATAAAAAAGTTGACAAACATCATCCTTGAATATAGCTACAATTACATATCTATGAAAAAGCATGGTCTATCTCAAAAGTTCTAAGTGTTCATTAAAGATTACATTCTGGTTATGATCAATCTTAAAGCAACAATTGAGCAGGATCTTTTAATTATCCTTATGCATTGAGGATTATAAAAACAATTTAAGTTGCATAGAACAAATGAATAACTCTTAAAAATATTAATCAGGTGATAGCACCTAAACTTTGAGGAGTGTAATAATTTGCAGTGCATCACCAAGCAGATGAATTTTAGAAAGTGATATGTGTCATTTTACTTAAGAGAAGAGCAACTTATGCCTTTGGAAGTATCCTTGGGCAAAGAAAAATGGATTGGTTTTGTGGCTAGCATTGCTTTGACTATTTTTATAGGATAGCACCTAAACTTTACTTTTTACATTTATATCACCCAAATCTATCACATCACATATTTTAAAATATCATTATTACATTGAACCATATAACCATATCATGCTCTTGCAAATATGGTAGCAATCTACAGTTTCACTATTACCTACCATCAGTTCAAAAATAGTTTGATAAAACCATTGAATGAAATTATCTGTTGACCTGCTTTCAAATAAAATTTGAGCTGGTATCTAATTATTAAAAATTGGTATGCCATTAAGGGATTCTTGCAAATTAATCCATCCAAGTAATTCCTAAAATCTTACTTCTTAAGTGGGGGTCACATTCTTCTGATTGCATTTATATAAATGAGTGTGTAGAAGTATATGTGTAAGTAGATGTGCATATATATTACCCTTCAGAATTTGAAAATAACTAAGGACTTAAGAGAAAAAAATAGTAAGATTCCAAAATGGTGATAATCGGATTTCAATAAAACACAAGAATTGAGATGTAAGATCAACCATATAAGAGTGTTTTGAAAATTGAAAATCAATCTTTATCTATTAGAAATTAATATAAGCTCATATACAGTCCTTAAGGCTTATCTTGCATGTACAAACAATTCCACGATAGGGAAATAACTTTTGCCTACAAAGGTTATTGCTTGAATGAACCTCAAATTCAAAATATTCAAATATAGCGGCCTTCTGATCTAGTATGTACACTTTGCACTCAAAATTTGGGCAACATTTAACGTAAATTACATTTATATGAAATGAATAATTCATTTCAAAGTGAAAATTTAGGAAATAACGTTTAGTATATTTGTTACTCACATATATATTTTCAAAGAAAATTACATCTATATCACATAAGATTAGTATGTTGGAAGATTTGGAAGACAAACTCACATATATTTATAAAAAAGTGTATGAAAAATTGCAACCAAACATTATATCCTTACCTAATGGTGACACAATTTCAAAATGCGGAGGCAAAATTGAATGATTGTGTTACCTCAAACTCTTTGACAGGAATACAATATTTTTGTCTGGTCTTGGTTGGAGATGTTCCTTTATACAGACTCCTAGGTTGCCCACTTTGGGAGGATACCGAAGTAGAGATGAAGGGACAATTACAGAAGAAAATAAGCAAAATAGAAATTACTTGTGAGCAACATTATTATTTTCCAAAAATAGCAAATGTGTTGCATTGAATGGTTGGATGATGATGGGAGAAATTCGTTGGCTGGATGGGAATAATAGATAAACAAAATTGGTACATGGGAAAAGAAAGAATAGTTGGTTGTCAAGGAATCTCCAAAAGCTAAAAATAGATGAAATATCATGTCAAAGTTGTAAATATTAACTTTTCAGGTGCAATGTATATGATTGATCCAATGAAAGAGGTTGCTTCATCTTCTAAATACCAAAATTTACGGTCCTATGTATGTACTCGAGCAAATGAAATATGGAAGAAATGAACGCTTAGTTGGATTGTTAGCGACAAGGAGAAGATGCTACATAACAATGAATCAAACTAGAAATCGAGTTGCGTACTTAATGGTGAAAGTTGGTCCAACAACTTGGTTCCAACCTCTGGTTTCGATGTGGGCATTGTTGATAATTACGAAGGAATCAACTATCCGAACGACCGGCCAATCATTGGGGTAATATGGTGTTCGCATAACCAACAACTATTAGAAAACCTAAAATAACAATAGAAATAGATGATGACAATGGTTTTTGTCAGCCAGTAATTTCTCAGGCAGGGATGATAAATGCAACGTGAAAAAAAGAAAATCAATAGTTATAATAAAGTATTTACATACCGGATGTGAAACATCGCTCTGAATGTTGAGGGCTTCTCGCGTTTCGAATTTCACCATGGACGACTTTGTGGTGGACGCGATCAGTCATGGATCTCATCCAAACGACATTATTTTCGTTTCTTTGCATTATTTGAATTGCGCTGGAGGCCCCCACGACCACAAACGAAGTCTAAAATATGGTTTTTACTTTTTAGTGTCTTTAAAGTAGCGCTAGAACGGTAAAAAATCCAAACACTAACTTTTTGTTATGTTTGAAAATTTTAAAATGCCACTTTGAAATTTTTAGAACGGCAGTTTTTAAACTTTTGCTTTAAAACGGAATTCGTTAAACAGTGAAGCATTTACAAACCAACCCTAAGCATCAACATAAAAGTTTAAAGATTATGGTGTTGTACCAAATTTTGTTGAAATCATGTAAACAGAAATGGATGAAAACTCTCAACATACTCAAAGACAGTAATTAACAACAACAACAAATCATCGCATTGAAAGAAAAAATAACCAGGAGATTTCCAAGGAGATTGTAAAGGCCCACCTTCATGCAATCCTTGTAACTATTCACTTGTTTGTTTTCTTTTTATTTTCTTTCTTTTTTTTTTCCTCCTCTATTACATAATTTGCTAAAATTATAAGCTAGCTTAAACCACCTAGGATTCAGATCTATTAAGCTTTAAGTAGCCCAAGAATTAGGCTTAGAGCTCAACACCCAAATATTGAAATTTCTCCAAAACTTATTAAATTGTCCACTTGCAAATTTTATTGGTCCAACCCTCCTCTAATCAACTAAGGGATCTAAAGCTCTTTTAATATTATATAATCGCACCATGTACCTAATTCTGTAACACAATTTTGCTTCTCACTTCTACACAGGAAATGGTAGAACACAGGCATCTTGAAATCTTATACTTGATGTTGAAATTCTATCTTACCTGCAATGAGATTCCAGTATGTTTTTACAGACAACATTAAATTGGCATACAGTTTGTGCAGCTGCAAAGTACTTAAGAGGGGATTCAAATCCCTTCCATCCAGCCCTTGCCCGCCAAAATGAACGCATAGCTAAGAAATCACACTCTCAAACTCACTTGTCACCATGAACCGTCACTTTTGTTGCTTGTCGCTTTCGAATTTTCAATCACGAATCTCTTTAAACTCTTACCTTTCTTCTCATCTCCTACCTTCTCAAACTACCAGAAACCCAAAATCACGTCCAAATTATCATCTTTCCTCCTTAATGCCACTAGAACAGACCAATAGATTCACTTTCAACAATCAAAAACCCCAGCAAGAGCCCAGCCACGTGTACAATGATATTTTCCACTGCTACCATGGCTCTTGCAATCCCGGTGATGCCCAAAGCCTCCACCTTCAGATTATCAAGAAAGTTCCTCAAGATTTGTTCCTATCGAACAGTTTGGTCAATCTATATGCAAAGACAGGGTATCTAGACTATGCACAACAAGTGTTTGATGAGATGCCTGAGAGGAACAGTGTTTCCTGGACATGCTTGATTGCAGGATATTCCCAGCAGGCATTGCCTGAGAAAGCCTTGCAACTTTTCAAATCAATGTA
>JXCR01146163.1:444509-460556 GCA_002079205.1 Phalaenopsis hybrid cultivar
GTTCTAGTGCAAGCTTGAAATTTTTAGGATTCGGTTCACAAGTGCATTGTGTTGCATCAAAAATAGGACTTGATAAAGATATCTCTGTTTCGAATTCACTCATAGCAATGTATGGAGAATCTTTAAGTATACCCGAATGCTGGAAAATCTTTTTTTCAATGCCTGACTATGATCAAATTTCTTGGAATTCTATGCTTGGAATACTAGCCAGTTCTGAGGCATCATTGGAGGAATCACTTACACTCTTTTTGGATATGATGCAAAACGGATGGAAACCAAATAGAGTGACATTTGTTAACCTTATTGCAGCTTTAGCACCATGTTCTGCTGTTGAATTTGGGAAGGAGCTGCATTGTTTAGCTGAGAAGTGTGGGATGTCTGATGACACTGCTGTGGAGAATGGATTTCTATCTCTCTATTCTAAATCAGGGGACATGGAATCTACTGAATGCCTCTTTGCCCGAATGTTTTACAGGAGGGATGATGTGTCGTGGAATACCATGGTTGCTGGTTATGTTCATAATGGACTCTTATCAAAGGCCATGGATCTTGTTTGGCTTATGATACATACCGACCAAAAACTGGATTGCTGCACCTTCACCACTGTTCTAAGCGCATGCTCCTCTGTGGCGGCATTGGAGAGAGGTATGCAAATCCATGCTTTTGGAATAAGAGCTAAATTGGAATCTGATGTTGTCGTTGAGAGTGCACTTGTTGACATGTACTCCAAATGTGGACGAATAGACTATGCCTCAATGGTTTTCAACTTCATGCCTCTGAAAAATGAATACTCATGGAATGCTATGATTTCCGGTTATGCCCGACATGGGCAAGGCGTAAAGGCTTTAGAGCTATTCAGAATGATGCAGGATAGTAACCTGCAACCAGATCACGTCACCTTTGTTGGTGTTCTCTCTGCCTGCAGCCATACTGGTTTAGTGGAACAAGGCCTAGATTTTTTTGATTCCATGAGCAAGAAATACAGTTTGATTCCTCGAATCGAGCATTATTCATGTGTGGTGGATCTTTTGGGTCGAGCAGGTGAGATTGACAAGATGGAAAAGTTTTTAAAAGCTATGAAAATTGCCCCTAATAGTCTCATATGGAGGACAGTGCTGGGGGCTTGTTGCAGATTAAAAGTTGGAACAAAGACAAACTTATTCAAGCATGCATCGGAAATGCTTGTTGAACTGGAACCTCATAATCCAGGGACTTATGTTCTTATTTCTAATCTTTATGCTTCCAAAGGGAGATGGGAAGGTGCGGCAAAAGCAAGGGTCTCATTGAGGGGTGCTCAAGTGAAGAAAGAAGCTGGTTGTAGCTGGGTCACTCTCAGGGATGGTGTGCATGTATTTCGATCTGGAGATAGGACACACCCGGATATGGAGAGGATACATGACAAGCTACATTTCTTGAAACAAAAAATGAAGGAAATAGGTTATGTTCCTCAAACTGAGCTTGCTTGGTATGACATTGAAGCAGAGAGCAAGGAAGAGCTGCTCAGCTACCATAGTGAGAAGCTTGCACTTGCATTTGTTCTCACTAGATCTTTAGGGGTGCCTATAAGGATCATGAAAAACCTTAGAGTTTGTGGTGATTGCCACTTGGCATTTTGCTACATTTCTAAGGTCATTGGACGACAAATAATTTTACGAGATTATAATCGGTTTCATCACTTCGAAGATGGAACGTGTTCCTGTGGGGATTTCTGGTGAATGATCATAGCTTGTTTGCTTTGGGCTTCACAAATTTACTGATCTAATAGATGCTTCTGAAGAGGGCAGAATAAAATTTTTGTTGCATTTCTGAAATTATCCTAAAATAACTTAAAAACAGATTTCAGCAAATGGCAGGAATTCATGATTGAATGCTGGGTAATTGCATCACTTGAATGGTACTCGATGAGTCATTTTCAGTTTGTTTTAGACACTGATAGTGATCCGACACGTGGAATGATATCTCCAAGTAAATATTGCAAATACAGAGTTTGGTGCAGTACAATTCAGATAATCCTCAGATTAGGGCTTCTTTTTAATGTCACCTTTTATTCAGACCTGGATTGTTTTAACATCAGTTTACAGGTGAAAATTCTGCTTCAATTGGGTATTTTAAAGTAGTTTTTTTAGTAAATCTGAACCTTCAACTTCGTCTTTGACATCAGAGGCAATATCATTCAACCAAAGAGCATAATATCTTACGCAATGGACTTGGTGATCATAATGCGCATTGATTTTCTTACAAGTAAAAGGGCTTTTTGGCATAAAGAAGTTCGAGCATCTTCCAAATGTTGTATTCCCTCTTCTCCCAGCCTAAAGCATCCATTCTTAAGCTAATCTAAATTCGAGATTCGAGTAAGAATCCATTTCTATTTGTTATTAGCAAAGTTTTGGATTATTTAATTGCATCACTCTTTCTATGCTGTAAGATGTTTGCTATCATAGATATAATTTTTTTTTTCAGTTGGCAGCTTGTTAGCAGATTCTGAAAACTGATAGAATAAGCCTAAAATTTATAAGACATTTCCGTTGACTAATTCCCTCCCTCAAAAAAATTACAAACTATTTCCTCCTGAGAAAAGGAGGATTCTCAAATAGCTCTTTGACCAACTAAAAGAACAAATGAGCATTCATTTATCATTTTTGTGTAACTTTGCTTTAAGATTTATTCCATATGCATTGAACTGGAACCATAGCAAACTCTATCGCTATGGTCAGAATGCAGGGTAAATCACTGAGTTCACGTTTAATCTGGTATTTAATGGTCTCCGACTTTGTGAGACAACAATCCTTGAGCAAAACTCTGACCATATCAGATACTGGCTTCGGGAGAACAAACTCCAGAGGTTATCCAAACCAGAATTTAGTTAGGGTATATGTTAACAATGATAGATTTATTTTGAGATAAAAAATTAATTGATTATTTATATATAGCATTCATCCCAATTTAACTTAAAAGAGTTTCACATGCATCATGATCATATTTTGATCAATATTTGACCTAATTTTATTCCCGCCTTCTGCAACCAGAAGCAAGGAGTAAACAGTCCAATAATTGGTCTAAAATGTTTGGGAAATGGAGAATGATAAAATCAAATCATATATAATGAACAAGGACAAAAGCAATTGCAATAAAAAGACAATAAAACCTAAGCAGCCAGTACGACAACAACAACAACAACAAAGCCTTAATCCCACTACGTGGGGTTGGCTACATGAATCCTTTTTTCACCATTGCGTCCTATTTAGTGTCATATTTTCATTTAGTTCTAGTAAATTAAGATCATTTTTAACCATTATGTCCTATTTAGTGTTATATTTTCATTTAGTTCTAATAAATTAAGATTATTTTTAATACAATAAGCCCAAGTCTTCCTAGTTCTACCTCTGCCTTTTTTAACATAAGTCGAATCTAAAACATCTACTCTCTTAATTGGATCATCAGATGGTCGACGCTTAATGTGACCAAACCATTTAAGATGACTTTCTCTAATTTTGTTCATCACAGGAGCTACACCAACCCTATCATGGATAAAATCATCTCGCATGTTGTCTCTAAGCGTAAAGCCACTCATCCACCTAATCACTCTCATCTCGGCAACACTTAACTTAGTATTATGCTTCTCTTTTAGAGGCCAGCATTCAGCGTCAACGAGCATTGTAGGTCTCACCACCATCTTATAAAATTTTCCTTTCAGTCTAAGTGTTACTTTTCTATCACACAAAAGGCTCGAAGCATTCCTCCACTTCAACCAACCAACTTGAATTCTCTACTGTATCACACAAAAGGCCCGAAGCATTCCTCCACTTCAACCAACCAACTTGAATTTTACTATTAACATCTCCCATCTATATCACCATCGCTTTGAACAACATACCCAAGATATCTAAATCATTCACAACTTTTACCCGAAGCATTCCTCCACTTCAACCAACCAACTTGAATTCTATTATTAACATCCCCATCTATGGCCCGAAGCATTCCTCCACTTCAACCAACCAACTTGAATTCTACTAATAGCATCCCCATCTATAATCACCAAACAACAGATCCGAGATATCTAAATCGTTCACACCTTTTAATAATTTGATCACCCAAAGTTACACTTCTCTCACTAGAGCTACTACCACTAAAATTACATTCCATGTATTCAGTTTTAGTTCTACTGAAATGAAGGCCTTTAGGCTCCAATGTAGACCTCCATAAATCAAGTTTTTCCAAGGCTTTTTCTCTCGTCTTATCCACGAGAAGGATATCATTAGCAAAAAGCACACACCAAGGTACATCCTCTTGTAAATGTCCAGTAAGATAACTAGAGCAAAAAGCATACACCAAAGATTTTGATTTAGTTGAACAAAATTGAAATCCTGATGGTTGATAAACGCGGGTTTGAGTTAAAAAGATGCGATGAAGAACAATAACAGAACAAAAAAGGGGAAAAATGGATGGGGGGAGGGAAAAAAATGGTATTCTTTCCATCCTTTTATTGCAACCATAAACCCCAAAAACCTGGAAGACATGCCCTAATGAATAACACACTGGCTTCTTCTGGCCTATTTCTTCTCCAGATCACCCTCGGAGAGGCCATTATCACTGCAAAATGAGGCAACTTTGCATTATCACATGCTGACATAGCTAATATCATATACCACTATTGAGGTGCACAAGTGGCTTGCAAGCATTCAATGTAGTGCAAAACAATTAACAGAATCATTAATCCCTTTGTAACAATCTAAGATGATGATTCACAACTGCTCCACACTATAATGCTGAATACAAAAATAAATCTTAGCACACATAGTTATGTTAGGATATGGAATGTGCATATGGAGTCAATATTTAAATTTAATGCAAGGAAAATGAAATAAAAACATAATGACCAACATTATATGTTACCTTATTTGCATATGACTCAAAATTATAGGACCAACAAATGGAACATGCAAATCAACTAAAACACCGATTATTAACTTGTGCCTACTTTTTCTTTTTTTTGGTTCAAATCAAATAATCATGATTTCTACGAAAGAAACAGGCCACTAAAATTTAACAATGAGCTTACAACACAAAAAGGAGCTAAAATGAGAACTAATCAAAGGCCGATGTATATACAAGTCAAAAGATTTGCAATACTATGTTTTCGAATGTGAGATGGTTATGATGCTGGAGGTTAGAATTTACTTCATTAGTTGCATTTGTGGTTTAATTATAAAACATAATTGTTATATTTTTGCATGGTATTTAGATGTTTGGCTCAGCAAGTTTTGCGCTTGACATTAATGAATAGAAATGGCATACCTGAGCTCAAATTCTTGTATCTTACTAAGTTCCGTACCACATGTATCTGACCATTGAACTTTTCTCCTTCCAGTAAAATAGGATATGTTGATTTGAACCTCTTCCATGAAGTTGCGTGCAGCATCATCTTTACCAATCATAACAACGCTATTTATATACTACTTCTTAAGGCCGCTCTTAAGCCATCCCTTTCTTTCATTATGCTTGGATGAGACTGATTGTGATGACGGCTCTATCTGAAAAATTTTCTATTGATATTTCTGAATGGAAAAAAGGGCCTGACTAATGATGCAATGATCCATCATCACAGGAAGATCCACACCCAAAACAGGTGAAGGAAGAGCAACCATGTGGAACTTCATCTTTCAATGAGGTCAACTTGAAATCATTACCCAAATCTTGATGAATCTATCGATATTGCTTCCAAGGTGAAATATTCATATTACTTTTTTCATTTCTTACGTACAAGAAGCAGAATTGAAAGACCACTACTTTATCCTGATGCTGAAGTGTAAAAGAAACCTCCTCCTTCCACTGCAAACAACATTACCTCAGCTCNGAGCCATCCCTTCCTTTCATTATGCTTGGATGAGACTGATTGTGAAGACGGCTCTATCTGAAAAATTTTCTATTGATATTTCTGAATGGCGAAAAGGATCTGACTAATGATACAATGATCCATCATCACAGGAAGATCCACACCCAAAACAGGTGAAGGAAGAGCAACCATGTGGAACTTCATCTTTCAATGAGGTCAACTTTAAATCATTACCCAAATGTTGATGAATTTATCGATATTGCTTCCAAGGTGAAATTTTCATATTACTTTTTTCATTTCTTACGTACAAGAAGCAGAAGGGAAAGATCACTACTTTATCCTGATGCTGAAGTGTAAAAGAAACCTCCTCCTTCCACTGCAAACAACATTACCTCAGCTCATAAAATCTCTTCTAACCTGGACTGTAAGCAAACTGCATCTCTTGAAGCCTTCAAGCCAAGAAAGATAACATGTATACTTCCATATTGTTACAACGAGATACTAAAGGAAAACAACAATACTATGTCAGTTAACTCTCGCAGGCATAAAGAATTTTATAAAGTTCATAGCAGTGCAGAAGGCTGTGAAGGTAGAGTTACTTTCACATATAAGGTGAGTTTTNTTATACTTCCATATTGTTACAATGAGCTACTAAAGGAAAACAACAATTCTATATCAGTTAACTCTCGCAGGCATAACGAATTTTATAAAGTTCATAGCAGTGCAGAAGGCTGTGAAGGTAGAGTTACTTTCACATATAAGGTGAGTTTTAGGGGCTGTTCTCTAACATACATAATTTAACTGAAGTAGATATTAGTAAATCTTGTATATTTAGGTTTAGTAAAATCTTAAAATTTGCTAAATCTCAAAACTATTTGTCATGATAGATGTTAAAAGTTTTGATAGATGTTAAAGTCAGGTTAAATCCTATGGTAGCAACTTATGTTGAGATTTAAGTTTGTTAACTTAAAGTAGTATTCAAATAATAATTTTTGATGAAAAGTNCAGATGTTAAAAGTTTTGATAGATGTTAAAGTCAGGTTAAATCCTACAGTAGCAACTTATGTTGAGATTTAAGTTTGTTAACTTAAAGTAGTATTCAAATAATAATTTTTGATGAAAAGTTAATTAAATGATAATATCTATTTAGTCAATTTACATAAAAATAAAATTAATTTCATAAAGATTTATTTGTCCTATATTAGTTATAATTAAATTAATTAAATTATAAATTGCTTAAGTTAATATATCAATTTAATATTACTAGTATTTTATTAAGTCACATCAAAATAATTTTTTATTTAATTAAATTAGGTAAAAATAATATTAGTTAGCTAATATTAATTAGTGAGACTTATATAAATTTCTAGGATCATTTATTTAATAATGGTGTAATGAAAAGGGACTTCTAGAATTTCTGTCTTTACCTTTAGTGCATTTCAAAGTGAAAACCTTTTTAATATCACCATAGATCTTCTGAAATGGAGATCTAACATTATTGAAAATAATATTATTCCTTTCAATCCATATATAATATGCAACACATTGATTGGCTAGTTGAAAAATGTTTATATCAAAACTTATCTGAATTATTCTCTGCATGAGTCAAAGCTTGGAGAATATCTCAATTCACCAAAAAGAAAGATCCATTTCGAATAGTGGATCTAAAAATGATCATTGAAATAGGGCATTTAAAGAAGAGATTTGAGTGAGTTTCATCTGCATTATCACTGAGCTGACACTTTTTATCAACCATAATCTCCTATTCTATAAGCTTATCTCTAGTACTAAAGGCCATGAAGTACCACTTTTCAGTTGAAAGAAGATTTAGTAAATTAATCTTTATTCCAGATGAATTTTTACCGACCCATATCATTAAAACTATTATAATGCTTCAAGTATAAATCGTTAGATTTTAATATTTGTTTGCCAATACAATTTAGAGATAAACAATGGAAGCTTAAAATAATATTAACAATTGTAGTAAGAAATTTCAAACTCCTTTGATTGGTAGGATTAGGAAGATTCCAATGCTCAATGACAATGATGTCAGCCGATTTAGCAATTGTAGTATTTTGAATAATTTTTTAAGTTTTACCACCAACATATCAAAATTTGACTTACCATGAATCCAGAAGTTCCAAAAAAGAGAAAGATTTGAGTTACTATTCATTTAAAATGACTTTTTTTCCTTAAAATTTTTTGGCAATATTTTTGACATTTTTCCAAAAAGAGGATTGATTGGAAATATATTCGTTCAACAAGAAGCCATAAAGATTGTGAAAATAGGATAGATTTGAGTTGTTGTTATAAAGTCTGTTAATGATCTTAGGTCTTTCTAATATAATCCATCATTTCCAAAAATAAACCATTTTTAGGTCTTGGTAAGGTGGTTGTATGCAAAGATATATTGTTGGTCTTCCTGTCCATATCACCATGATATTGGAACTTTGATATCAAGGAGTTGATTCTCTTGATGTTACTTTTCATAATGATTGTAGATCTTAACCAGTAGTTCAGAAAATTTCACATGGTGAACCTAATAAATTGCAGTCTTCCCAAAAAGGAAAGAAATAGATTGTAGTCTCCCCAAACAAGAAGAAATTTTGCTTCCAACCAGATAAAAAATTGATGAGTGTGTTCATTATGTGGCTAGAATCTGTAGATTTAAGCTTTCTTTGGGATATGACGACTTCAAGATATTTCCATGGAAGGATTATCATCAACACTTCATGTGAAGAAAATAGGTGATTTTGTGGGTTTCAAACTTAAACTTGAAGTATTGCCAAAAGGTGTTAGAACTTAATCCTGAGATTATTATCAACACTTTTTATGAAGCAAATGGATTTTATAATTTGACTCTAGATAATTCATGTTTACATTCTAATTGAATGTTGTAAAAACCAAAAGTTGCAAGGCAAAGGGAAAGTACCTATTTTAATACAAGAGAAATTGAATTGCTTGAGAATTGATCATATTTTCATTATTTTAATATAATAGAAAGAGACCAAGACACATTATTGCTAAATTTTGAATATTTCATTACATATTTGAGACAACTATATTACAACTTTAGATTCAGAATTCGTCAAACTTAATAATGACATATTTTAAGTGCCAAATTTATTAATTTCCTTTCAGAAACCATCAAATGGCATAAAGTCCGCTTCATGAATTATGAGTATTTGTTAGTTTCATATAGTAAATTTTTTAATTAGATAATCTACAACGAGAATTGGAAATAACCTTATTATAGCCTCTGAATTTAGTAAATCAATTGCAGGGATGTGAATACAAAATTTGAAATTCATGGCTAGGTAGTTGAGACCATAGGTTGTGATATCTTGTTTTGTTTGTTTTCATTATATTTTCATTTCTTTGTTTTCTTTTTTTTATTATTTGTACATAAGAATCGTGTTTGTGCTAATCTTAAAAAGATTCAACGGTCCAGAAGAGAAGAGCACGACAAACTCAAATCCACTGTATGGTGGTTGCAAGTCCCACCTAACCAAATGAGCCAAGTTAACTAGGCTAAAACAAACCAAGCCAAAAGACAAATAAGAAGACGATCGGGTACTCCAAGTGTAGGCCACTCGACTAGAAACGAGACAAGAAAGCATCGAGCCATCCACTACAGGGAAGCCAACTCGATGCAATAGCTTAACCCACAGTGGAGTCGACCCAATGGGAAATCCAATTCCGCAAAGTTACTCCAACCATCTTGTGAGGACCTGAAGACTTCCCACTAGGGATCGAAGATGATTAACCAGGATGGATCAGTCGATCGAGCTGACCCCCGTCGATCTGAATCAACTAAGCTTAGTCGGTCGAGCCAAAAGGCAGCCGGATGATAAGTTCATGCTTGTAAAATACCAAAAATACCCTAGTGCAGACCACTTTCAAATGGGAGTAAGAATGATTTATCATTATTGTACTACCTCCTCTGTAAATAGAGGAAACATTTTATCAAAATTTAACACTATTGAACACTATTCATTACTCTTCATCTCTCTATTTCTCTCTCTTTTCTCATTTACACTCTATTCCTTAAGTGTAATTTATATACAATCTCAGATTTAACATTCTAAAAGGTGTGGTGAGCGTGGATCATACTACGAACTAGAATAAGAGCAATGCAAGAAAAAAAGTCTCACAACAGGGAGATCGATGACAACATGGAATGTATTAGAGAATTTGTGGTCCAGCAGATCTAATATATAAAGGATCAGATTTTAAAAATGCTTAGAGGTACGTTGAGTTGGGAGCAGGATCAGTAAACCCAATAGGACGCTCAGACACTTAATGATAAAAGAGTTCCGCCGAACTTAGAAAGAGAATATGAAACCCAGTATCTTGACAGTGCTAGATCGGCACCGATCGATATGCATCGGGCTCGATGTACTGAAGCGCCACGCTAACTAAAGAATGTATTCTTCTATTAGTTCTCCGATGTCGAGCCATCGGGACGACTCAAAATTTCAATACTTGAATCTTATAAGGGATGGACGGACTTGACTGATTCCATTGCTTTCTTCATGTTGACTATTTCTTCTCAAAATCAATAACCTATTGAAGTGTCAACTCTTATTCACCAAAATCAATGACGTACTGAAGTACCAACTCTTACTCACCACATTGAGAGACTTGACTCTCAGACGGTTCAACAAATTGTCGAGAAGAGTAATCACATTGTTTGTAAACTTCACAAGCGAATTTTTTTTGCAAAGTTTGCGAGTGCTTAGAAATCTTAGAAGAGTTCGCAGACTCTCCTGCAACTTTTGCTAGGGACATCATGACCCTCTGTGACTTTGTCACTCACAGAAGAAAATGTTAGAGGTTTGGGATTTATGACCCATGATTGCTCGTGTGGTCCTCACACAAGGATTAAAGAAAGGACATTTTCGTTACACGTTGAGATTATAGCGACCAAAGACTTTAGCCAAGCTTGTTGAAACTAGGCAAAAACTATATGTCGACAGAATAGTATAACTCATTCTCTGCTTCATTCAAAATCGAGCAAGCTAATCACCATCCACCAAAGAGAACGGCCCATAGAGAAGCGTGGAAGTCGAGACACAATCCTTGCCCTCCATCCCAAGCTCTCTTCGAAGATTCCCAAAGACCATCGAATAACAGGGCAACTGGGAGACAACTGAGGAACATGGTGAGGTGTGTCATCTTTCGCCAGATGAAGGAAATGCGCTCATGGTTTGACAAGTCTTACAGACTGAGGATGATTTGCAGTGACTTCGTTACAATATATTCTACACTTGTTGCACCGTGAATAAGAATGTATGCAGTCTCATCATTGATGGAGGGAGTAGTAATAAGGTAGCATTTACACAAATGGTAAATAAATTGTGGCTCAAGACTTAGAGACACTTTCAGCCATATCCCTGAGGTGGCTGAAAAAGGAGAACATGGTCAGCATTGACAGGAGGTACCTATTAGAGTTTTCGATTAGGAGCCAATTGCATGATCAGGTGTAGTGTGATGTCCTCATAGATGTTTGCCACCTATTATTGGGGAGACCGTGACAATTTATTGTAGAACTCAACATGACGGATTTAGAGACATCTACTCGATCATGGATGGGAAGTACATTGTCCTTCTTGATTCTGCAAAGCCCAAGATAACATGTGTCATTGCCAGCAGAGCAGCATCGATGGGGCCAGTTTTATAGACGATAGTAGATGATGGAGGAACTAAGGCCCCAGCTCCAGATATGAGACTATCACAATAGAGAGCATTTCAGGATATCACAATCAATACCTTACCACCATGACCACTGTTTGGGGAGGTTCAGATTACCCTCACTTCGAATCAGGTTGAACTGGCCATGGATTACTTTGGGAGTATTCAACAGCATAGACTAGACAAGCAAGGTCAATTTAGTTCAGTAATGGACCCCCATGAGAGCGAATCGATATGGATGCATGCTAGCAAGTAGAGGAAAATCCTTAGGTGCTTTGGGAGGCAGTACAGTCGACACTGACAGGTGCTGCTAGGATTTCACACGAGGAACTAGAAGGTTCGATGAATGAATTCAAAGCTCCCCCAACCCCGGGCGATTGATGTTGGGCTTACCTGCAGTAGGCCCTACCTCCGGTGGAAGGGTTGAACCAACCAGTTTAGCTAGGAAGACTAGGGTTAGCCGACCGGCTTAGGGTGATTTGTCGCAAGGGGAGGGACCTCCCCTTTTATTCAAGCTATTATTATATATATGATGTTAGCATGCTTAGGGTTGGTTTTTTGGTCTTTATGATTTTAGATTTCTATCCAGCTCACTGTCGTCGGCTGTCTTCTCTTCTAGAATTGTATCCAAAAGCGAGAATGTGATTCGATTGCAACTCGTACATGGTGATCATCTTCTCCAAGGGTTTGAGGGGGTAGTCCTGTTGTAACTCACTCCTATGGGGATAGATCCTTCATAACTTCCACCCTCCTTCAGCCCCCCCCCCCCCCTGCTGCCACCCAAACACCATCACTGCTCTCCCCTGCACCCATCTTTCAGCNGGTCTGCTGCCACCCAACCACCATCACTGCTCTCCCCTGCTGCCATCTTTCAGCCGCTCACTCTGCTGCATGACTTTCCACCCACCTAACTTGCAATTGCAAGTCAGCCCAGCTTCCTGCAAGTTACCGTAACACCTGCCTCCTCTGCAGGTTACTAATAAACCCTTTACCCTCCCACTGTAACTCAACTATTCCTCCTTCCTCCCTACTGATACTCATTCCCAACCAGCCTTCCGCCACCTATCCTGCTCCTTCCCTCCTGTAACTGCCAACAACCTTCCACCAAATTCATCCATCCATCTCTCAGCTGCCTCATCCAACCCCTAACCTCTCTTTCTCTGCCCTCACAACACCCATCCCTTCCTTTCTGCTATCTAGCGACCACCTTAACCATAGCCCTAGTTTGGGTCTATGTTTGTGCCCCTAGTTTTTATTTTCTATTGTCGTGTGTTTTAGTTGTAACCCTTTTTTATTTTGGCGAACTCCAGTATCACCGGCGCAACACACATATACTTGAAAGAAACCTTTAAAATATAAAAAAAAGTTTGCTTTGAAACTTAATCCACTTGGATGTACATTTGGCACAACAACAGGAAATTTCTTGGGTTGCCTTTTGACCCTTGATGGAATTAAAGAAAATCTAAAAAAAGTTCAAGTATTGATGAAAATGCCATCCCTTGAAACACTAAGGAAGTTAAAAAATTGATCGATTAAATCACAGGGCTTAGTAGCTTTATCTCAAAGTCAGACAATAAGTGTACTACTTTCTACAATACCTTACGACAAGCAATAAGCTTCAGTTGGTTGGGTGAATGTGATCAAGCATTCAAGAAATTGAAGGGCTCCCTAGCATCACCACCACTTTAAAACCCAAAGCTGAATGAGAGCTTTCCCTGTACTTAGGAGTCAGACCCGACACCATTAACTTATAGTTTTAGTCTGGGAGGAGCAAGAGAAGCAATTCTCAATCTACTATATCAGTCGATTCCACGGGAAGCAGAGCTATGGTATCCAATTATAAAATATTAACATTCTCTCTCAATTTTTCTACCCACAGGCTCCACCCGTACTTTTAAACGCTTCTGAGCAGAATCATCACTGACCATCAGCTTAAGCCAGTCCTTACCAGATCGGAACACTCCGGTCAGCTTCTCAAATGAGTGGTAGAACTCAACAAATTTGATCCCTCTTACTTGCTCTAAACCTTCATCAAGGCTTAAGCCATAGAAACTTCTTAGCCGACTTCTTCAAGTCGAGTGAGCCCAACAACGAAACGGCGATCGAGCCATATCTAGATCCTATATATCGACGGAGCATCTAGTCACGCCAAGGCAAGACTCGGTCTTACTCTAACAAAATTGACTGGGGATCATTTATACCACTCGATAGAAGTGAAATTTGAACTCACCAATAATCAAGCCAAGTATGAAGCCCTAATAGCCGTTCCACAGTTCACTTATGAGATGGGAGTGTTGTACCTCTTGAAAACATCGAACTCACAATTAGTGTTCAATCAAATAAATGGGCATTTTGAAGTTAGATACGAGATGATGATCAGATATCTCAGTAAGGCAAAAGAAGACATTAGGAAAATTTAAAGGCTTCAAAATCAATTATATCTCCCTAGAAGATAATGAGGTGGTCGACCTCTTATCTATGTGCATCTAGGGGAAGGAACATCTCAGAGACTCAACCAACCAATAATCGAAGAAGTCGAAATAATGGAGATAAAAATCTAGGGAACAAAGAGTTGATTAGACTTGTGCATCTTGCTTCTTAAGATTGGAAGCATTGTCGAGAAGCTAACCAACCCTAAGCACTTCAAGATCAAACCAGACTAGTATTTGCTAATCGAAAAAATAATTTTTCAAAGGTCAAACACATCACTTTACTCAAGTTACGTCAAGGAGAATGAAAGGTAAGAAATATAGATAGAAGTATATTTTGGCGAATGCGAGAGCTATTTCAGAGAAAAAGCGTTGTCTTACAAGATAGCAAGTCAATTTTACTTCTGGCTGACCTTACATAAGGATTGCGAGCAAATTGCAAGAAGGTGAGAGTAGTGCCTGATACTTACACCAATGCAACACCAATTGTTCGACAAACTGCAGTCAATCGTCAACCTGTGATTGTTCGCAAACTGAGGACTCGATATCCTTATGCTATTTCTCTAGTCATGCGGATAACAAAAGTTCTCATTGTGGTGGATTACTTATCTTAGTGGGTTGAGGAGAAGGGCCAACTCAAAACACTACTGAGGTGGTTCGGAACATCATCCAGTTGGATCTGATTTGTCGATATGGTTTGCCACACTCTATCATCATGGGCAACATGACGCAATTTGTTGATCAAGGAGTGAAAGAATTTTGCTTTAAACTGAAGTTTGCATCTGTCTATCACCCGCAGATAAATGGACAATCTAAAGCCACAAACAATTTCATATGAAATCTATTGAGAATGAAGGTCGAGGGAGCCAAAAGAAGCTGGGCTAAATTTTTACCATCTGTTTTATGGGTGATTCAGATGACTCCTTCCACCTCAAACGAACAATCCCTATTCATATTGTTACACATGATCATATTAAATCTTTTGAGAAATAAGGTCGAGGGAGCCAAAGGAAGCTAAGCTGAAGTCTTACAATCCATTTTATGGGCAATTTAGATTACTCTTTTCATCATGGCCAAACAACCCATTTTATTGCGATAGCAGCCTTCGTGTATAAAGAGACAGATATGATTGTGCTGCAAGAGGAAAATAACAAAGAAATAGAACTCGCACTTGTGCTGAAGCATGATGAAGTAAAAAGAGTGATGAAGCCCTTAAGCATGATGAAGTAAAAAGAGTGGCTCAGTATTACAAGAAGCATGTTAGGGAAATAATATTTATTGTCAGAGACCTTGTGCTGAAGAATGTCGACCCAATGACATAGGCAAGAGGTAGATAAACTCGATCGTACGTGGATCAGACCATTCGACATTTTGAAACGAGTAACTCTTGAAGCCTACAAACTAAAGATATATACGAAAAAGGAGGTGCCCTACATGTGGAGAGGAGATGACCTAATAATGCTTTATTGATAAGCTATGCGGCTGTAACAATAAAATTATAATAAATTATCAGTTTTCCTTATTTTTACTCATTAAATTTGCACAATACATGTGGAAGTTTTTGAACAATGCGTGATCGTAGGCCCAACCGATACTCGGGAAACTCAACTGTAGTTCATGTAGGAAAAATTCGAATCTGACCGAACTGATAGTCGAGGAACTATAAACTTTACATACCAACTTGAGCTCTTATTGTATTTGTCTTATTTATTGTCTTTAGGTTGGGTTGAGTGAAAATTGCTTAAAATTATGAGTGAGAGAGATTATTTGATTGTACTATTTTATTTTTTTCATTATTGTAGTCTCATTGTATTTGGGATAGAGCCTGCTTGGTGTAGGAAAGCTTGGTGGTTAGGGTTACACTTGCCTGGTCTAGGAAAATACAAGAGAGTGGTTGTAATCTTCATTTAATTAGTGGAATTCCTTGTCATGAGTGACTAGGAGTGAATGTAGGCCAGCGTAAAAATCTTGTCTCCTTTGTTTTCTTTATGCATTGTTTTATTTGTTTTGTTATTTTTATTTATTTTAATTATAAATATTGAAAACTTTATAATTTAATTTTTCAACAAAATTAAAAATCAAGATTTTTGA
>JXCR01146163.1:468771-482363 GCA_002079205.1 Phalaenopsis hybrid cultivar
TGGATGGAATTTTGTTTTCTTGAACCACTTCGTATCTCTTGGCTCGTGCGTATTTATGTTTAATAAGTCTACTTCAAAAAAAATTGTATAGTAGTACTACTAACTGGAAGATTGTTCTTTTCTTACAGATTTAATTGATAACAATGTTTTTATTGGCAGCTGCAATAATTTTGTACAAATATTTGCATAAATGCTGTGAGCACTATATATATATATATATATATATATATATATATATATATATATATATATATATATATATATATATNTAAGACCCCTCAGGTCGGAGATTCGAATCTAGTCTGACACAGTTAACCTTAAGGAGGTGATACTCAAATTATTAGGCAGGTTAGGGTGGCTTGTCATTCCTTGAATTCTAAAGAATTTTTTTTTTTAAATAAAGAAATATACTACTTTCTTAGATATTGGATATTATCATCCTAAAGATTTGTGAAAATAACTGCTAACTAAGCTAAATAAAACATTAATAAAGTTAGATGGAATAAACCAATGCTGTAAAGGGCAATTATAGATGCTTGGTAACCTTATCTCTCGTACAATTCATGCTGAAGCAGTTGAAAAGGTGACCAGTCCCTTTCCGGGAAAAGCAACGGCTATGGATAGGTGTCCAAACTTAACGGAAATGGAAACAAAAGTTAAGTTTGGACGATGATTTGCGTCTCTTATTGTGAGTTTTCTCCTGAATCCTGTTTGTGAGGTCATTCATATACCCCATTTTTTGTGTGATCCGGTATTTTGGTGATGAAAATTTGGTATGGTTTTAAGAGTTTTATGAGTCTCTGTATACCATTATCGGCAAGCCGGATAACAATTGTCTGGCGTCTCTCTTTAGCGAGAAATTATTACATACGGAGCACTTATGTAGAATTATTTGTGGACTCGAGTAATATGTCATCAAGTGTGCTTTACCGGGCTCACCTAAAAGAATTTTATAGTGAAACCGCAGAAGTGATTGGAGTGGAACCTCTGATGTTACTGGGAGAGTTATTGAGAGTATTGAGGAGTCATTGGGGCATTAACTCCACTAACGCCGCAATAACCTCTTAATAACCCTCAATAACATCTGTTGTTCCACTCCAATAAACCCACCAATAACCTCCGCGGTTACACTTCAATATCCCCCTGCAATAACCTCATAATAATTTCCTAATAACTCCCCAATAATTTCTATAGTTTCATTTCAATAACCCCCCAATAATCTCTTAATAACCTCCACATAGCATTATATTACTAGAGTTTGCACGTAGCTCTGCGTATGTGCTCCATATGTAATAATTTCTCGTCTTTTGGGATACTGTTAAAAAAGGGTGTATTTGAGGGAAGTGAACCATTGATTACATGTTAAGAACGGATCATATTTCTTAGTTAGTTGTGAAAGGTCATTTGAACTGTGACAAAAAGAAAATTTTTTTCATGTTAGGTCACGTGTTTGTTGTGGGCTATTCAACGACACAAATTGTGTCGACACAAATTGTGTCGAGCCATTTGTTTAGCCATTGGCTTTTAAGTGTTATTTTNCAAATTGTGTCGAGCCATTTGTTTAGCCATTGGCTTGTAAGTGTTATTTTGGAGTTTTTAGTTGGAGGAGTGTATATAATAACAATATTCCTGCTTTGTTCAGGATGTAAATCTTATGAGTTCCAAGCAGAATCTTACATGAGGAATACTTCTTTTTCTGATTGATTTTGTATTTTAACAATACTCTCACAGACGAAAAATTATTGCATACGGACACCACATACAGACACTGTAAATTACTGTAATCTGCGGTGAGGATGCAATCAAATTTTTTTAAAAAAAAAAAATTAAGTGGGACCCACCGAAATACATCTTCATTGTGGATCACTGTGATCTACTATGTAGATCAGACACTGCATGCATCTCTGCATACGGTGTCGGTATGTAATAATTTTTCCTCAGGGATAAGGGCTTGAGGAATTGTTTTTTACTCATTTCATTAAGTTGTGTCGCGTAAATATATTTGAAATTTTTATAAATTTTGGTATTTATTTTTGACATTTACATATATACCACTCCATTCCCATGTATTTAAATATCTAAAACCTAAATTTTCTTTTTTATATTTATATCACCCAAATCTTACATATCACATAAAAATACCATCATTTTAAATTAAAAAAAAATGAAACACACTTTTTTATGCATAATAAAAGTGGCATTTATGTTGAAATTGTAAATATATGAGAATTGAGTGGTGCTTGTGTAAATTTTCCTTATTATGTTGTGGTGGTGTTAGTCTTCTTTAATATTTGCAAAAGTGTTTCTTTAATATCAATATAAAACGTTGTTGAGTAACACTGTAAATAAAAAATATAACTATATGAATCTTGAAAAAATTTAATGGATTTCACGAATTGGAAACCAGATGACTACATTGGGATTGTCAAAAGAGGAAGATGCCAAACGTTGTTTCCTTCGGTCGGAACCATAGTCTGATTGAACAAAAACATACTCTAACGAAAGAACATGAATCATTTGATCCAACACATGGATATCTAATCTAGCTTCGTCGACTGATTCTGAGTTTCTCCATAAATATGGCTATATATATATATATATATATANTGTTAGGCCCCTTGTCAAAAAAAGAGTTTCTTGTTCTCTATGTTAGGCTCCTTGTCAAAAAAAAGAGTTTCTTGTTCTCTATGTTAGGCCCCTTGTCAAAAAAAGAGTTTCTTGTTAGATTATGATGATACACCCTCTACCTCATGGTCTAAGTTCACCCTAGAGTAGCAAGAGGACCTTAACTAAAGACACTCTCGAGATGATCGACCGAAGACCATACAACAAATTGAAGTCCTTCCATCCGATCGAAGATCTTCCAATCAACCCAATTATTATCAAATGACCTAATGACAACACCAGTAGTTCATTGAATTCTTTCCCTTTTTTTAGCAATTACCAATACGTAACTATGCCAACGTCAGTTATGGATATTAAAGGGTCTCGGAGTTAATTACAAATATGGAAAGGTGCAATAATTACTTGTAACATTTCTATTAAAATAGAGAGAAATATGTAATTTTATTAGATACTCCTATGATTTATAAATAAGGGTCATTTTTTCAAGAAAGAACTATTGAATCTAATTCATAAAAAGCTTGTATTATTGAGCACTATATTATTCTCACTCTCTCTATTCCTCTCATTCGTTCAATGCTCTATTCCTTAGGTGTAATTCATGAGAATTTTTTGCATTCTACATTTCAAAAGGTGCGGTAAGCATGAAATCATTCCTTCAACAAAAAGAGGAGCACGTTTTAGAGAAGGAGCTCACTTGGGAGTAACTTTGAACAAAGAGTCTGACGGAGAATTTGTCTAATAATAAATTCAGGAACTCTAAAACCAAATGATGAGATAAATGACATAACTGACCCATGCTGTACTTGAGGGGAGCACACAACCTCGTTAAGAACCAAACCCTCAAAGAGAACCCAAACCCGAAGGCCATCAAACGGCTCAGTGAGGTTGAAAGAATTAAAGGATCCCGGTAACAGGACTGTGTTGGGTTTACAGAAATGTTCAGACGATGAGTAGGGAGAATGGAAGTCTACTACTAGCCAGAGAATGTGTTCTCCAGGAAAATTATCAATGTTGAGCCTCACAATAAGTTCAAGGTTCCATCCTTGAAATCAAACAAGGGTCAGAGCTATTTGACCAATCACATAAAATTCTTTGAGTCAGTCATATGCCTTCTCAAAATTTCTGACGCACTAAAGTGTCAATTTTTCTATACCACACTGCAGGATTCAACCCTTAAGTGGTTTAATGGCCTCCTGGTAGGAATTATTACTTCCTTTGGCAAGTTCAAGAAATTGTTCACGGCTTAGTTTGTTAGTGCCCAAAACTCTCGCTAGGACTCACAAGCCCCATGACATGTTAAGCAAAAGCCCAACGAGAGTCGTCGAGCATATGTCACTCGATTCCAGTAGGCAATGTTGGAAGTACAAAATCTTGAGCCTACAGTAGCATAAGAAGCCCTGAGACAAGGGCTAAGGAGTGTGCAATTCAAACACTTTTTGTGTTTATGTCCGCCCAATAGTCTATCCACCAGTAGTCTGGTCAAACTCTTGAAGTTGGCCAACGATCATATCATGGTGGAGTAATATTTTCACCCACCTTACCAAAAAGGCTAAAAAATTGACTGCCGCTTAGAGAAATAGGGCTCACGAGATGATGGGTGGAAGGAAAAGGAAGACCCTCGCCCTAAACATGAAAGCGGTCAGTCATCTAGTGGTGATAGGTAGACCGACTTAAATTCTGGATGGTGGAGTCAATCGAACAACCAATTGACTAAAGACCAAAGAACGTCAACACCTACTCAAAAGATGATTTTAATGATAGAGTCGGTATAAGTCATTCAAGATAAGGAGTACTTAAATAAGGCTCCACCAATGAGAATTAAAGATTTCCTCCAAAACGCAAGTAAATTCTGTAAAAAATCATAAAGACCATAGTCATGTCACGAAGGAGTGTAGACATCTTTGTATTCTTGTCGAAGAACTAATTCAGGCAAGAAAGCTCAAAGGGTTTGTGGCCTTAGGAATACAAACCCAAAAGCAGAGGAATGCCCATGCAGAAGATGACTGTGATGAGTCTGTATAAGGCTCCAGATGGGGGAATATTATGTCGTTGATTTCACACTGAAGCGGAAGCTCGCTGCCTCTGATTATCTTTACTGATTCAAATTTGTCCCCAAAAGGGAATCCTTACAACAATGTTATAGTATTTACGATTATGATTAATAATAGTCAGTTTTTAGTATTTTTGATGATATGGGCTGTCCAGAAAATATACCGTTCAAATTAGCCTTTGAAAAAAATACAGTTATCGGTCTACCATCTTGTGGATCTAATTAGTCTTTTATTTGGGTTTCCAGTGAATGAAAGGAGGCTCTGGGGATAATCGAGTTATCAGTCACTTAGGGAGAAGGTGACATCCAATTTATTGACATGGAGGACTTATTGGTGATTGATACGCAACCCACATACAACACAATCTTTAGTCAACCACTGCTTAAAAACTTTAGAGTTGTGGCCTCCACTTATCATGTGAAGGTCAAGTTTCCATACCATAATGAGATAGTTACTATTCGAGGCAATCTAGAGCAATCTCAAACATGTTTTCTCCAGTCAGTTTGTATTGTGGATCAAGAAACATTGGACATCCAAAACCAATGAGAAGGGGGCCTTGAAACTAACAAAAGTTCAATTAAGATCTCTGTAGCCCTCTAAGAACCTGGTAGTTTTTTCTTATTAGTGAGAATTTCGGTGTAGGGCAAAACAAATTGTTGATCCAAACCCTCCAGAAGCATCAAGATGTTTTTGCCTGGTTAGAAACTAAAATGTCAGGTATCTCGGTAGACGTGACATGTCACTGCCTCAAAGTCAAGTCAGTCGCTCAACCAATAAAATAGAAGATGAGAACATTAGCAATGACTTTGGTCAGGTTGATTCGGGAGGAATTGCGAAAGCATAAGGAGGCGGGCTACATCCGAGAGGTGCACCATCAGTCTCGGGTTTTCAATATGGTCATAGTGCATAGATCGAACAGGAATGGAGGTTGTACATTGACTTCATAAATTTGAACTTTATCTACCCCAAGGACAACTACCAGCTGTCGACGATTGATACACTAATGGATTTTGTAGTCGGTTGTTCAATAACGAGTTTCCTGGAATCTTTCTCTAGATACCATCAATCATGCTACATATAACTGTTGTGGAGAAGAATACCTTCATCATGAGTGAAGGCCTATATTGTTATAATGCAATGTCCTTTTGCTTAAAAAATGATGGATGTAATCTTTAATAAACATAAAGATAAAATATTGAAGACTGTGTCGATTATGTGTTAGTTAAAAGTAAATCGGCTAAACAATATATTAAAGATCTAAAAATAACAATACAAATGCTCATAAAATATAACATAAAACTAAATCCAATGAATTCTACGTTCGGGGCGTTGACTGGAAAATTCCTCAGATATCTCTTGAAGCCTGAAGGAATAAGGTCAACCATGAGAAGGTAAAAGCACTCTTGAATGTGTCTTCTTGAAATGTTAAGTGCAATAACAAACTGGCTGGATAACAGCACTGAACCTATTCATCTCAAATTAAACCCCCCTAAGAAAAATGAAAGCTTTTGAGGATGCAATAGTGGTGGTTATTTTTAAGGCAAAAAGGAGAGATAAAGGAGACATTAAAACAAAAAAATAATGATGGTCAACCATACATTTTTTTAGGCAAGTAAGAGGATAGATGAAGCCATCTTTGTTACAATTATGACTTTAGATAAACATGTGGTTTAATTTAAGTGACATTTCTAAGATTCTTAAAGAACAACCCCCTATACNACTGGATAACAGCACTGAACATAATCATCTCAAAATAACCCCCCTAAGAAAAATGAAAGCTTTTGAGGATGCAATAGTGGTGGTTATATTTAAGCCAAAAAGGAGAGATAAAGGAGACATTAAAATAAAAAAAATAATGATGGTCAACCATAAATTTGTTGAGGCAAGTAAGAGGATAAATGAAGCCATCTTGGTTACANTAATGATGGTCAACCATAAATTTGTTGAGGCAAGTAAGAGGATAAATGAAGCCATCATGGTTACAACTATGACTTTAGATAAACATGTGGTTTAATTTAAGTGACATTTCTAAGATTCTTAAAGAATAACCTCCTATACTGGTAAATAAATAAATCAAACATAGGAAGTTAATTTGAAAATCTTTTATATATATATATATATTCTTTGAATTTTTGAAGATATATAATAAGAGGGTTTCATCCCAGGATATGGGTTCCAATTAGTAAAAAAAATATTGAAGATAAAGTGGGTCATCTTTTATTTTGAATTATGTTAAACTTGAGATTTTTTTTCTCCTTATAAGCAAGCTCTAAGGCAAAGACAAGGAAAAATGTGGCTCAAGAGTAAGGGTTGATCTCACAACAACTTATGTAAGTACAAGAATGACAACCACACTAAATCGTTATCCCACTAAGTTAAGTCAGCTACAATAACCCTTTTTCTTCATTATGTCCTATTGAGTGACATTATTTTGTTTAATTCAAATAAATTAAGATNCCAATTAGTAAAAAAATATATTGAAGGTAAAACAAAAATATTGAAGCTAAAGTGGGTCATCTTTTATTATGAATGATGTTAAACTTGAGATTTTTTTTCTCCTTTTAAGCAAGCTCTAAGGCAAAAACAAGGAAAAATGTGGCTCAAGAGTAAGGGTTGATCTCACAAAAACTTATGTAAGTACAAGAATGACAACCACAATAAATCGTTATCCCACTAAGTGGATTCAGTGAGCCTCCTCCTCCGGTCAGCCTCCTTCTTCAGTAAGCTTTTTGTTTAGTTTTCTTTTAATTTAAGTATTTTAATTATGAAGACTTAAGTTGATTTTAGGATAAATTAATCAACTGTCTTGGATTAGACTTTGATTTGGCTCAATTCAAGCCGACACGAACCCAACATAACCCCAACCCACTGAGTCTAATCCAAACCTTAACCCAACCCAGGCCTAACCTAAACCTTAAACCTAACCCAGGTTTGAACCAGCCCAGACCTGACCCAAACCCTAAACCATGATTCAGGTCAACCAGAACCAGCCTAAGAATAACCCACTTAGTTTAATCCAAATCGTAAACTTAACTCTGGTTTGACTCAAGCTAGACCTGATCCAACCCATAAACCTAACCTAGGTCAGACCCAACCAGACTTCACCCAAACCCAAAACATATCCCAGGTTTGACCCAAACCAAGGCTGACCCAGATATGACCCAACCCAGATCAGACCCAAACTCTAAACATAACTCAAATCTTACCCAATCCAGACCTGACCTAAACCCTAGGCTTAACTTTGGTCTGACCCAACCAAGACCTAACACAAACCCCAAACCTAACATAGGTCTGACCCAACCTAGATTTGACCTAACCTAAATCAAAACCAAGTCAGCCCAAGTCAACTCAGCTTAAACTAAGTCAACCCAAAATCAAACCCAGCGCAACCTTGGTCAACACAACTTAACTCAGGACAAACCAAATCAAACCCAGCTCAACCCAGGTCAACCACACTCTCCAAAGTATTTCTCTTAAAAATGTATCATACTTTTCTAATAAATTTAAAAAAAAAGTAAGTAGATCCTCCTTGCTCTCTTTGTACTTCTCCATCAAACCTCGCAATAAATATATAACTTCCAAAATAGAATATTATAACATGAAAAAAATAATCTTTTTAAGCCTATCAAAAAAAAATTAAGATAACTTATGATTAAGATATTCTGAAGGGCCAATTTCTAGTCTTGTTGAAAATAAGATTTTTATTATAATTGATACTTCTAAGTGAGTTAAGGTGGAGAATTTAGAGTTGTTTCCTTATTGAGAACTCTTAAAGTTTATAACAAACTAATTTTTAGCTTTTCTTGCACTACTAATGACCTTATTGAAGTGAGATATTTATCCACTCAACAATAAAAAAAATAGGAATTCATTTACTACATAAGTGTGGATGGGCCAAATGAACTTATCTCTAACATTATTATAAAAATTCAAGAATATACTATGAAGGCCAAGCCTAATGATTGAATTTGATACTTGGAAAGGATGTTACAAGTGACCTAAATATATGTCATTATAGTTTGAAAACTAAAGTCGGCCTCATCTAAAAATTCTTAATCTTTTCACGTTGAAAAAAACTTCTTATTATCGGTGTGATTGTTTGGCAATAACTTGAAATGTTTAACAAGTCATCAACATAACTTTAACATTTTTTTAAGGAATATAAAAAATTTCATCTATTGCATCCTTAATGTGATGTAATTGTAAGTTATATATTTTATTTAGAATTATTTTTGCCACATTTGATTTATTTAATGCTAAAATGTAATAAATAATAATGAAAATTGAAAAATAATAATAATAATAATAATATCATTTCATAAAAAACAAAATCTTAAAATAACCATATTTTAAATTTACTTATACTAAAATCTGTTTTGTTTAAAAATAGTGTTGGCCACCATTTGAATTCCATTATGTNCTATACCACACTGTGGGATTCAACCCTTAAGTGGTTTAATGGCCTCTTGGTAGGAATTATTACTTCCTTTAGCGAGTTCAAGAAATTGTTCTCGACTTAGTTTGTTAGTGCCAAAAACTCTCGCTAGGACTCACAAGCCCCGTGACATGTTAAGCAAAAGCCCAACGAGAGCCGTCGAGCATATGTCACTCGATTCCAGTAGACGATGCTAGAAGTAAGAAATCTTGAGCCTACAGTAGCATAAGAAGCCCTGACACAAGGGCTAAGGAGTGTGCAATTCAAACACTTTTTGTGTTTATGCCCACCCAATAGTCTATCCACCCAGTAGTCTGGTCGAACTCTTGGAGTTGGCCAACGATCATATCATGGTGGAGTAATATTTTCATCCACCTTACCAAAAAGGCAAAAAAATTGATTGCCACTTAAAGAAATAGGGCTCACGAGATGATGGGTGGAGTGAAAAGGAAAACCCACACCCTAAACATGAAAGTGGCTAGTCATCTAGTGGTGATAGGTAGACTGACTTAAATTTTGGATAGTGGAGTCAATCGAACAACTAATCGATTGACGACCAATGAACGTCAACACCTACTCAATAGATGCTTTCAATGATAGAGTCAATATAAGTCATTCAAGATAAGAGTACTTAAATAAAACTCCACTAATGAGAACCAAAGATTTCCTCCAAAACGCAAGTAAATTCTGTAAAAAACCATAAAGAGCATAGTCATGTCACAAAGGAGTGTGGACATATTTGTATTCTTGTCGAAGTATTGATTCAGGCAAGAAATCTCAAAGGGTTTGTGGCCTTAGGAATACAAACCCAAAAGCAGGGGAATGCCCCTGCAAAGGATGACTAATGAGCCTGTATAAGGCTCCAGACAGGGGAATATTATGTCGCTAATTTCACACTGAAGCGGAAGCTCCCTTCCTCTGATTATCTTTACTGATTCAAATTTGCCCCCAAAAGGGAATCATTACAAAAATGTTATAGTTTTATGATTATGATTAATAACAACCAATTTTCAATATTTTTGTTGATATGGGATGTCCAGAAAATATACTGTTCAAATCAGCCTTTGAAAAAAATACATTTATCGGTCTACCANCCCTCTGATTATCTTTACTGATTCAAATTTGCCCCCAAAAGGGAATCATTACAACAATGTTATAGTTTTATGATTATGATGAATAACAACCAATTTTCAGTATTTTGGTTGATATGGGATGTCCAGAAAATATACTGTTCAAATCAGCCTTTGAAAAAAATACATTTATCGGTCTACCATCTTGTGGATCTAATTGGTCTATTGTTTGGGTTTCCAGTGAATGAAAGGAGGCTCTGGGAATAATCGAGTTATCAATCACTTGGGGAGAATATGACATCCAATTTATTGACATGGAGGACTTCTTGGTGGTTGATGCGCCACCCACTTACAACACAATCTTTAGTCAGCCACTGCTTAAAAACTTTAGAGTTTTGGCCTCCACTTATCATGTGAAGGTCAAGTTTCCATACTACAATTAGATAGTTACTATTTGAGACAATCTGGAGCAATCTCAAACATGCTTTCTTCAGGTAGTTTGTATTGTGGATCAAGAAACATTCGACATCCAAAACCAATGAGAAGGTGGCCTTGAAACTAACAAAAGNGAGATAATTACTATTTGAGACAATCTGGAGCAATCTCAAACATGCTTTCTCCAGGCAGTTTGTATTGTGGATCAAGAAACATTCGACATCCAAAACCAATGAGAAGGTGGCCTTGAAACTAACAAAAGTTCAATTAAGATCTCTGCAGTCCTCGAAGAATCTGATAGTTTTTTCTTATTAGTGAGAATTTTGATGCAGGGTAAAGGAAATTGTTGATCCAGACCCTCTAGAGCATCAAGATGTTTTTGCCTGGTTAGACACTAAAATGNCCAATTAAGATCTCTGCAGCCCTCAAAGAATCTGATAGTTTTTTCTTATTAGTGAGAATTTCGGTGTAGGGTAAAGGAAATTGTTGATCCAGACCCTCTAGAGCATCAAGATGTTTTTGCCTGGTTAGACACTGAAATGTCAGGTATCCCAATAGACGTGACATGTCACTGCCTCAATGTCAAGCCAGTCGCTCAACCAATAGAATAAAAGATGAGAACATTAACAATGACTTTGGTTAGGTTGATTCGGGAGAAAGTGCGAAAGCGTAAGGAGGCGGGCTACATCCGAGAGGTGCATTATCTGTCTCGGGTCTTCAATATGGTCATAGTGCATAGATCAAATAAAAATGGAGGTTGTACATTGACTTCATAAATTTGAACTTTATCTACCCCAAGGACAACTACCCCCTGTCGACGATTGATACACTGATGGATTTTGTAGTCGGTTGTTCAGTAATGAGTTTCTTGGACCCNGCAATGACTTTGGTTAGGTTGATTCGGGAGGAAGTGCGAAAGCGTAAGGAGGCGGGCTACATCCGAGAGGCGCACTATCTGTCTCGGGTCTTCAATATGGTCATAGTGCATAGATCAAATAGAAATGGAGGTTGTACATTGACTTCATAAATTTGAACTTTATCTACCCCAAGGACAGCTACCCCCTGTCGACGATTGATACACTGATGGATTTTGTAGTCGGTTGTTCAGTAATGAGTTTCTTGGACCCTTCCTCTAGCTACCATCAATCACGCTACATATAACTGTTGTGGAGAAGAATACCTTCATCATGAGTGAAGGCCTATCTTGTTATAATGTAATGCCCTTTTGCTTAAAAAAAATGTTGGAGCTGCCTACCAGCGTCTGATGGATGTAATCTTTACTAAACATAAAGATAAAATATCGAAGACTGTGCCGATTATGTGTTAGTTAAAAGTAAATCGGCTAAAAAATATATTAAAGAACTAAAAATAACAATACAAATGCTCATAAAATATAACATAAAACTAAATCCAATGAATTCTACATTTGGGGCGNCAATGCTTTTTTGTTTAAAAAAATGTTGGAGCTACCTACCAGTGTCTGATGGATGTAATCTTTACTAAACATAAAGATAAAATATCGATGACTGTGCCGATTATGTGTTAGTTAAAAGTAAATCGGCTAAAAATATATTAAAGATCTAAAAATAACAATACAAATGCTCATAAAATATAACATAAAACTAAATCCAATGAATTCTACATTTGGGGCGTTGACTGGAATATTCCTCAAATATCTCTTGAAGCCTGAAGGAATAAGGTCAGCCATGAAAAGGTAAAAGCACTCTTGAATGTGTCTTCTTGAAATGTTAAGTGCAATAACAGACAGGTTGGATAACAGCACTGAACATAATCATCTCAAATTAACCCCCCCTAAGAAAAATGAAAGCTTTTGAGGATGCAATAGTGGTGGTTATATTTAAGCCAAAAAGGAGAGATANTCTATACCACACTGTGGGATTCAACCCTTAAGTGGTTTAATGGCCTCTTGGTATGAATTATTACTTCCTTTAGCGAGTTCAAGAAATTGTTCACGGCTTAGTTTGTTAGTGCCAAAAACTCTCGCTTGGACTCACAAGCCCCGTGACATGTTAAGCAAAAGCCCAACGAGAGCCGTCGAGCATATGTCACTCGATTCCAGTAGACGATGCTAGAAGCAAGAAATCTTGAGCCTACAGTAGCATAAGAAGCCCTGACACAAGGGCACTTTTTGTGTTTATGCTCGCCCAATAGTCTATCCACCCAGTAGTCTGGTCGAACTCTTGGAGTTGGCCAACGATCATATCATAGTGGAGTAATATTTTCACCAACCTTACCAAAAAGGAAAAAAAATTGATTGCCGCTTAAAGAAATAGGGCTCACGAGATGATGGGTGGAGTGAAAGTGGCTAGTCATCTAGTGGTGATAGGTAGACTGACTTAAATTCTGGATAGTGTCGTCAATCGAACAACTAATCGATTGACGACCAATGAATGTCAACACTTACTCAATAGATGATTTCAATGATAGAGTCAATATAAGTCATTCAAGATAAGAGTACTTAAATAAGGCTCCACTAATGAGAACCAAAGATTTCCTCCAAAACGCAAGTAAATTCTGTAAAAAAACCATAAAGAACATAGTCATGTCACAAAGGAGTGTGGACATCTTTGTATTCTTGTCGAAGAACTGATTCAGGCAAGAAAGCTCAGAGGGTTTGTGGCCTTAGGAATACAAACCCAAAAGCAGGGGAATGCCCCTGCAAAGGATGACTAATGAGCCTGTATAAGGCTCCAGACAGGGGAATATTATGTCGCTAATTTCACACTGAAGCGGAAGCTCCCTTCCTCTGATTATCTTTACTGATTCAAATTTGCCCCCAAAAGGGAATCATTACAAAAATGTTATAGTTTTATGATTATGATTAATAACAACCAATTTTCAATATTTTTGTTGATATGGGATGTCCAGAAAATATACTGTTCAAATCAGCCTTTGAAAAAAATACATTTATCGGTCTACCATCTTGTGGATCTAATTGGTCTATTGTTTGGGTTT
>JXCR01146163.1:484554-495425 GCA_002079205.1 Phalaenopsis hybrid cultivar
ACATAAATTTAAATAGTGAACTTCAAATCAACATCTAAAACACACCAAGATAAAGAATGAGAACAAAACCTAGGTAGATCTGACACTGACCTTATGTTAGCTAACCTAGACACCAAGTCGAGGGCCACACACTTACCCCAAATTAGTCTGAGAATAGAAACCTAGGTTAGTCTAGGTACCCTTGTTAGTGCTAAGAATTAGGGCATGCAAAATAACAAACCTACACCCCGATACTAGAGAGAATGCCTTAGAATGAAGTAACCCATGGTTACTGATGAAGGTATTTCAGACTACATTGAAATTATGAATCCTTCATGCTGTGGCATTTAAGGGGGATTCCTGATTATGAGGCTGGTCATAATTGATGGATACCAACGTTCCCGAGATGAAAATAAGCCATGGGAATCTTGATCGGGGACATTATNGCGCGGCCACACCCAAAATTTCCTCGGTGTGGTTACGCCAGGCCTGGGCTTGACCATACCCAGGTATAACTAGAGTGAACACTTCCCATGAAACACCATCAATCTGTGGCCTTCATCCATAGATCAAAGCACGAACCGTCGCACCATTTCACCGACAGTGATATGTGGCTGGCTTTTTAGCTATTTGATTCATCATGGCCCTCGACACGCCACTTAATTGGATGGCTATGGGGGGCTCCACCACCATCTTCACAACCTATAAATAGGTGGTCTTTGGCATTCTCCATGACATCCCAACTCTCTGACACTTAACAGACAATTCAGACAGAGGAAGAAGAAGGAAGAAATTCGATTCGGTGAGCCTCCTCCTCCGGTCAGCCTCCTTCTCCCAATAAGCTTTTTGTTTAGTTTTCTTTTAATTTAAGTACTTTAATTCTGAAGTCTTAAATTGATTTTATGATAAATTATCAACTGCTTTGGATTAGACTTCGATTTGGTTCAATTCAGGTCGACACGAACCCAACATAACCCAAACCCACTGAGTCTAATCCAAACCTTAACCCAACCCAGGCCTAACCCAAACCTTAAACCTAGCCCAGGTTTGAACCAACCCAGACCTGACCCAAACCCTAAATCATGATTCAGGTCAACCAGAACTAGCCTAACCATAACCCACTTAGTTTAATCCAAATCGTAAGCTTAAATCTGGTTTGACTCAAGCTAGATATGATCCAAAACCTAAACCTNTCTAACCCAAACCTTAAACCTAACCCAGGTTTGAACTAACCCAGACCTGACTCAAACCCTAAATCATGATTCAGGTCAACCAGAACCAGCCTAACCATAACCTACTTAGTTTAATCCAAATCGTAAGCTTAAATCTGGTTTGACTCAAGCTAGATATGATCCAAAACCTAAACCTAACCTAGGTCTGACCCAACCAAAATTGACCCAAACCCTAAACATAACCCAAATTTGACCCAACCCAAGGCAGACCCAGAACCTGACCCAACCCAGGTATGACCCAACCCAGATCAGACCCAAACTCTAAACCTAACTCAGATCTTACCCAATGCAGACCTGACCAAAACCCTAAGNTAGATTAGACCCAACCCAAGGCTGACCCAGAACCTGACCCAACCCAGGTATGACTCAACCCAGATCAGACCCAAACTCTAAACCTAACTCAGATCTTACCCAATGCAGACCTGACCAAAACCCTAAGCTTAACTCTGGTCTGACCCAACCAAGACCTAACACAAACCCTAAACCTAACATAGGTCTGACCCAACCTAGATTTGACCTAACCTAAATCAAAACCAAGTCAGCCTGAGTCAACTCAGCTTAAACTAAGTCAACCCAAAATCAAACCCAGTGCAACCTTGGTCAACACAGCTTAACTCAGGACAAACCAAATCAAAGCCAGCTCAACCCAGGTCAATAGGGACTAATCCAAGTCAATCTTAAGTCAACCATAGTCAGCTTAAGTTTAATCTAGATCTAAACTAGCTGATTCATATCACACCTCAGCTCAATCATAAACTAACTTAAGCTGAAAATTCAGCTTGCATCAATTCAACCCTAGCCTAAGTCTAATCTAAAGCTAAGTATATGTGTTACTTTACACGTGTTATTTCATGTTACTCAATGTTCAAAAACCAAAACAAATAATAAAAAAATACATAAAATAAAAATAGGGATGAAAACCTCCTCGTTTTTCTTGACAAACATAAAAAAAATTAAACCTCAAACAAAACAAACTCAAAACTTAGAAACCTTTGATTTTTCAACATGACTGATAAACCTATGAATTGAAATAAGACATAAATTTAAATAGTGAACTTCAAATCAACATCTAAAACACACCAAGATAAAGAATGAGAACAAAACCTAGGTAGATCTGACACTGACCTTATGTTAGCTAACCTAGACACCAAGTCGAGGGCCACACACTTACCCCAAGTTAGTCTGAGAATAGAAACCTAGGTTAGTCTAGGTACCCTTGTTAGTGCTAAGAATTAGGGCATGCAAAACAACAAACCTACACCCCGAGACTAGAGAGAATACCTTAGAATGAAGTAAACCATGATTACTGATGAAGGTATTTCAGACTACATTGAAATTATGAATCCTTCATGCTATGGCATTTAAGGGGGATTTCTGATTATGAGGTTGGTCATAATTGATGGATACCAACGTTCCCGAGATGAAAATAAGCCATGGGAATCTTGATCGGGGACATTATCTCCAAATTCTATGTTAGTCTGCCCATAGAATTCCTTATAGAGTCCAGGGTTTCACTCCTCATCTAGAAATCTTTTCTTACCAAACTCAATCTTTAGCTTAGGGTTTTCAATCATTTCAGTCAGTTAAATCCAATATCCTTGATTTATCTTTTGACTTAACATACTCCATTCAAACTCATCAGACTCTTTTTAAATCTTTCTTCAAATTTTATATCTTGGGCCTTTCCCATACCACATTGTCATTAGACTGTAAGTCTCATTCCATTAAGCTTAGTTCTTCCAATTTGGACCATCCACTTCCAATCACTCTAACTATAATAATCTAATTTTTAATAATTTGACTCTTCACATTAGTCAAGAGTTATCTTTAGGTCTCACAGCTCTAAAGATGTAATTAACTACAAGGGTTTTCCCTTGTAAAGAACAAGACCCCAAAATTAAAATAAACCTTACCTTACACCCGTGAGGTAAGGGAGAAAAGAAAACTCTGGTTTCGTAGATAGATGAAAGCTTTCATCATCCGAGAGATCAGACATATATCTAAGATAATATTTTTCTACTTTCAGAGAGCTATATTATACCTCGAAATGTCGTGCTCGGCCGTCTAGATAGAAAGTTTTTCAATAAGTTCTATGGTGAGTAAAAGTTTTTGACCACACTCTCGAAAGTATTTCTCTTTAAAATGTATCATAAGTTTCTAATAAATTAAAAAAAATATGTACGTAGATCCTCCTTGCTCTTTTTGTACTTCTCCATCAAACCTCGCAATAAATATATAACTTCCAAAATAGAATTTCCTGACATGAAAAAAATAATCTTTTTAAGCCTATCGAAAAAAATTTAAGATAACTTATGATTAAGATATTCTGAAGGGTCAATTTCTAGTCTTGTTGAAAAGAAGATTTTTATTATAATTGATACTTCTAAGTGAGTTAAGTTGGAGAATTTAGAGTTGTTTCTTTATTGAGAACTCTTAAAGTTGATAACAAACTAATTTTTAGCTTTTCTTGCACTACTAGTCACCTTATTGAAGTGAGATATTTATCCACTCAACAATAAAAAAAAAAATAGGAATTCATTTACTACATAAGTGTGGATGGGCCAAATGAACTTATCTTTAACACTATTATAAATTCAAGAATAGACTATGAAGGCCAAGCCTAATGATTGAATTTCATACTTGGAAAGGATGTTACAATTGACCTATATATATGTCATTATAGCTTGAAAACTAGAGTCAGCCTTTTCTAAAAATTCTTAAATTTTTCACGTTGAAAAAAACTTCTTATTATTGGTGTGATTGTTTGGCAATAACTTGAAATGTTAAGGAATATAAAAAATTTCATCTATTGCATCCTTAATGTGATGTAATTGTAAATTATATATTTTATTTAGAATTTTTTTGGCCACCCTTGATTTATTTAATGCTAAAAAGTAATAAATAATAATGAAAATTGAAGAAATAATAATAATAATAATAATAATATCATTTCAAAAAAACAAATTCTTAAAATAACCAATTTTTAAATTTACTTATACTAAAATCTGTTTTGTTTAAAAATAGTGTTGGCCACCATTTGAATTCCATCATGTTTTCTTCACACTAGATCAAAGTCTTAAAAGATGTAATAAGCAAATTGGGCAAGTTGAGCTTCATTGCCAATTGCAATAATAAAATCTCATTATTATGGAAAGGAGACATGAAAACTCAACTTTTGTTGGAGGACCCTCAATTCCTTCACTTACAAATTTTTATGTAGGAAAGCTGGTTGTATATCACTATTGTGTATCCTCGGTGCAGTAGAGATTATAAAAATTATCTTTTGTAGAAAATATGGAGTTTAAGTTCTCTAATTGTCCTTTTACTTGAGTAGGGGGAAATAGTTAAGAGATTAGATAAAATTATGATTATCAAGACATGACATGAGTTATTTATGTAATTCGTTGTTAAACATATAAAAAAAACCTGGTCAAACCATGCTTCGTTCCTCCTCACAATGTTATCACTTTAGAAATCGGCATGCTCTCCTTTCAGATTCCTCAATATGTAAACCGAACATGATAGATTTTTAGAGTGTTTTAAGGAGACTTAGGTTAGCTTCTTGGATGACATTGTGGTTTCTTCATAAGAAGGTGACATGTCAAAACTTGTCTCGAAGTAAGTTAGTTTTAAAAGGCAAGTGCGCGTGTCAAGTAATATGTGGTTTACGAGTCCACGTATTGATCCCACGAGGAAAGTTTTAACAATTATTCCAACTGAAAAATCTCTAGTTTCAAATATGATGAACCTTGCTTGGTTGTATTGCAAAGAATGTTTTAAGTTCTAAATTTTAATAAAAGCAGAGTAGATGGCATGCAACAAGAACAAAAAAAAGTTGGGAAAACCTCCATAATTCTTTCAGCTATGGTGAGGATCACGCCCTTGTAATTCAAGAACCGTGGTGATTGCGGCTTTCCTGAATATTTTCCTACGTAATTATTGTCAATCGGGGATAAATTACTCCTTATGTTTATGTCTAGGTTAAAAAAAACTTAGAATCTATAAAGTTGAGGCTCCCTCAATCGTAATGGTACTTTGCATGAATATGAAGATCCTCTAAAAAGATTGCAAAATTCCACTGGAATATATTTATCCTCCAAATATTTTCCTCAATCCTAATGTAATCATGCTGTTGGTCTGGAACTGTGGTGTGGTCACACTGCGCTATTAAGCATATGACGTGGTCATGCCACCTCCAAGCCTGGTCACGCTGCTTCAGGCTTCTTTTCCTCTGATTTTTCTTGTTTTAAATTACTCGTATTCAACACTTGTAACCTACACCACATCAAGAAAAAATATTTCTCAAGTGTAAACATGTGATGAATAAGTTGAAATAAAACGTAACGTGCAGGAAAAAACACATGTAAAATCACATAAAATTGATGCATGTCAATACCTCCAAACTTACCTTATTATTTGCCCTCAAGTACTCTAATAGCTTAGTTGGGATCTTATGAGAATAATATGTACTCTTGTAGGGTTCTAACTTTTTTAACTTGTTTATCGAAGTGAATTAAAAGTGTTTAAATGACATTTGAGGATTATTTATCTTTAATGATTAATACCTTGATCTTTTTGCTTTGCTTTTAAGAATTTTCATAGATTCTCAAATCTGTGTTTTATAAAACATATTTCACTAACCTTGAATGTCTCTAAAGCAATTGCATTGGATTTAGCCAACTTGATGTTACTTAACTTTTTTTTCCTTTGATGATAACTTAAGAGGAGTTTTATTAAAGAATTGAAAGACTCTATCACTTAAGTTCTACTAGACACCTTTCTGGTTTCTTCTTTCATGCAATTTCTTGTGCTAACCTCAAACTTCTTCTTAGGACATTTTACTTTTTGATTTTGTCTTTTTCCTTCTTTTCTTTTCTTTTTCTTTTTCTTTTCCTTCTGAGAATTACTATATCTAATTGACAATATTTTTCTTTTTTAATTTTAATATGGTGAAGAGTTGTGTTCCTTAAGCCTTAAACTTCAATAATGATAATTTAATGCCACACCCTTAGGTTATCTTCTCAATTAAAAGAATCAAGTTAACATTAAATTGGTTAAAATAAATTGAAAAAGATTTAAAAACAACTTTTGTTTGTTACTTAATCTTTAAATTATATTTTTTTAGCAATCTATAGTTTTTTTTAAAGTAAAGATTGAAGGTGNATTCTCAATTAAAAGAATCATGTTAACATTAAATTGGTTAAAATAAACTAAAAAAAAATTAAAAACAACTTTGGTTTGTTACTTAATCTTTAAATTATATTTTTTTAGCAATCTATAGTTTTTTTTAAAGTAAAGATTGAAGGTGTTAAGTTCTAAAATCTTATTATTAATTCATTAAAGTTATTTTTTCCTAAATGATATTTATCCTCTTTTAAAAATTTTTATAAGCAATTTGAATACATTAGAACTCCTAGTAGGAGTTATTTTATAAATATTAAATATTTTACTGAGCTATGTGAATTACTTATAGGTTTGTAAAAAGATACACTTTTTTTAGTTGCTTAATCATGTTTAGGAGCATGAGATTAACACTAGCTCTTAAGTCACAAAGTGCTTTTCTATGAACTCGGCTCCTGTGGCTTAGGGAATAGTGAAACTATCACGATCTTTGATGGTTTTTATAGCCTTTCAGGGAATGGAGGTGGAAGTCTTTTAGTTGGGTCAATCTGAATGGTAGAGGAAACTCTTCCTAAGTTACACTTCATAAGGGTACTCCCATTCTTATGGTTTGCTTCCCTTTCTCCTCACTCCCATTGCTTTGCACTGCTCTAAATTTTGACCTTTCAGATTCACCATAGTATTACAACACAGTGCCCCAGGCGGTCTTTTGTTCATTGAGTTCGCCAGTTGTCCTGATTGAGTTTTAAGATTTTTTTATAGCTACAACTTCGCTCTGTAAGTGCTCCCCATTTGAATCACCAACTCCTCAATGGGTGATTTCTTTTGGGCAAGTTGGGAATAAAAGTAAAACAATAATTTCATCAAGTGAATAAAAGTAAAGCAGGCCGCATAAATATAAATAATGAAAACAGACCAGGTGTCGCTGGGTTGACAACATATTCCAAAAAGACAAGAGACTATCATGTTTCACATACACATCTCTAATCGTAATTCTATACATCAATATGGATTCAGACTTAAAGCATGAGATACATGCATACAATCATTGGTCCTTGTCACGTGATTTCACACATAAAACAACTTGAAACACGTGCACACACATTATTTTTGACACAGACTCTCCTAAAAACTCTAAGCAAAAGTACACATAATAGTCTAAAAAAGGACTCGAATCGCAACATAGACGGTTCCCATAGGTTTTAATATATATATATATATATATANTACATATTTGGTTGACAGTAAAAATGTAATGGAAAATGTATATACATACATACTTACATATTTGGTTGGCAGTAAAAATGTAATAAGCAAATTGGGCAAGTTGAGCTTCATTGCCAATTGCAATAATAAAATCTCATTATTATGGAAAGGAGACATGATAACTCAACTTTTGTTGGAGGACCCTCAATTCCTTCACTTACAAATTTTTATGTAAGAAAGCTAGTTGTATATCACTATTGTGTATCCTCGATGCACTAGAGATTATAAAAACTATCTTTTGTAGAAAATATGGAGTTTAAGTGATACAGTTGTCCTTTTACTTGAGTAGGGGGAAATAGTTAAGAGGTTAGATAGAATTATGATCAGCAAGACATGACATGAGTTATTTATGTAATTCGTTGTTAAACATATAAAAAAACCTGGTCAAATCATGCTTCGTTCCTCCTCATAATGTTATCACTTTAGAAATCGGCATGCTCTCGTTTCAGATTCCTCAATATGTAGACCGAACATGATAGCTTTTTAGAGTGTTTTAAGGAGACTTAGGTTAGCTTCTTGGATGACATTGTGGTTTCTTCATAAGAAGGTGACATGTCAAAACTTGTCTCAAAGTAAGTTAGTTTTATAAGACAAGTGCGCGTGTCAAGTAATATGTGGTTTAAGAGTCCACGTATCGATCCCACGAGAAAAGTTTTAACAATTATTCCAACTGAAAAATCTCTAGTTTCAAATATGATGAACCTTGCTTGGTTGTATTGTAAAGAATGTTTTAAGTCCTAAAATTTTAATAAAAGCAGAGTAGATGGCATGCAGCAAGAAAAAAAAAGTTGGGAAAACCTCAAGAATTCTTTCAGCTATGGTTAGGATCATGCCCTTGTAATTCAAGAACCGTGGTGATTGCGACTTTCCTAAATATTTTCCTACGTAATTATTGTCAATCGGGGATAAATTACTCCTTATGTCTATGTCTAGGTTAAAAAAAGCTTAGAATCCATAAAGTTGAAGCTCCCTCAATCCTAATGGTACTTTGCATGAATATGCAGATCCTCTAGAAAGATTGCAAAATTCCACTAGAATATATTTATCCTCCAATGATTTTCCTCAATCCTAATGTAATCATGTTGCTGGTCTGGAACCGTGGTGTGGTCACACTGCGCTATTGAGCATATGACGTGGTCATGCCAACTCCAGGCCTGGTCACGCTGCTTCAGGCTGCTTTTCCTCTGACTTTTCTTGTTCTAAATTACTCGTATTCAACACTTGTAACCTACATCACATCAAGAAAAAATATTTCTCAAGTGTAAACATGTGATGAATAAGTTGAAATAAAATGTAACATGCAGGGAAAAACACAGGTAAAATCACATAAAATTGATGCATGTCAATACCCCCAAACTTACCTTATTATTTTGCCCTCAAGTAATCTAATAGCTTAGTTTGTATCTTATGAGAATAATATGTACTCCTGTAGAGTTCAAACTTCTTGTTTATCGAAGTGAATTAAAAGTGTTTAAATGACATTTGAGGATTATTTATCTTTAAGGATTAATAACTTGACCTTTTTGCTCCGCCTTTAAGAATTTTCATAGATTCTCAAATCTGTGTTTTATAAAACATATTTCACTAACCTTGAATGTCTCTAAAGCAATTGCATTGGATTTAGCCAACTTGATGTTACTTAACTTTTTTTTCCTTTGATGATAACTTAAAAGGTGTTTTATTAAAGAATTGAAAGACTATATCACTTAAGTTCCACTAGACACATTTCTGGTTTCTTCTTTCATGTAATTTCTTGTGCTAACCTCAAACTTCTTCTTAGGGCATTTTACTTTTTCATTTTGTCTTTTTCCTTCTTTTCTTTTCTTTTTCTTTTTCTTTTTCTTTTCCTTCTGAGAGTTACCATATCTTATTGACAATATTTTTCTTTTTTAATTTTAATATGATGAAGAGTTGTGTTCCTGAAGCCTTAAACTTCAATAATGATAATTTAATGTCACACTCTTAGGTTATCTTCTCAATTAAAAGAATCAAGTTAACATTAAATTGGTTAAAATAAACTAAAAAAGATTTAAAAACAACTTTGGTTTGTTACTTAATCTTTAAATTATATTTTTTAGCAATCTATAGTTTTTTTTTAAGTAAAGATTGAAGGTGTTAAGTTCTAAAATCTTATTATTAATTCATTAAAGTTAATTTTTCCTAAATAATATTTATCCTCTTTTAAAAATTTTTATAAGCAATTTGAATACATTAGAATTCCTAGTAGGAGTTATTTTATAAATATTAAATATTTTACTGAGCTATGTGAATTACTTTTAGGTTTGTAAAAAGATACACTTTTTTGAGTTGCTTAAAAATGTTTAGGAGCATGAGATTAACACCAGCTCTTAAGTCACAAAGTGCTTTTCTATGAACTCAACTCCTATGGCTTAGGGAATAGTGAAACTATCACGACCTTTGATGGTTTTTATAGCCTTTCAGGGAATGGAGGTGGAAGTCTCTTAGTTGGGTCAATCTGAATGGTAGAGGAAACTCTTCCTAAGTTACACTTCATAAGGGGGTACTCCCATTCTTATGGTTTGCTTCCCTTTCTCCTCACTCCCATTGCTTTGCACTGCTATAAATTTTGACCTTTCAGATTCACCACAGTATTACAACGCAGTGCCACAGGCGGTCTATCGTTCATCGAGTTCGCCAGTTGTCCTAATTGAGTTTTAAAAATTTTTTATGGCTACAACTTAGCTCTGTAAGTGCTCCCCATTTGAATCACTAACTCCAAAATGGGTGATTTCTTTTGGGCAGGTTGGAAATAAAAGTAAGGAAATAATTTCATCAAGTGAATAAAAGTAAAGCAAGCCGCATAAATATAAATAATGAAAACAGACCAGGTGTCGTTGGGTCGACAACATATTCCAAAAAGACAAGAGACTGTCATGTTTCACATACACATGTCTAATTGTAATTCTATACATCAATATGTATTCAGACTTAAAGCACGAGATACATGCATACAATCGTTGGTCCTTGTCACGTGATTTCGCACATCAAACAACTTGAAACACGTGCACACACATTATTTTTGACACAGACTCCTAAAAACTCTAAGCAAAAGTACACATAATAGTCTTAAAAAGGACTCGACTTCCAACACAGAGGGTTCCCATAGGTTTATATATATACATACATACACATATATATATCTATATATATACATACACATATCTATATATATATATGTATATATATATACATACACATATATATATATATATATATATATATATATATATATATATATATATATATATATAT
>JXCR01146163.1:501153-515323 GCA_002079205.1 Phalaenopsis hybrid cultivar
TATATATATATATATATATATATATATATATATATGCAAGCGTAATGAGCCATGTCCAACGAAAGGAAGCTTACCAACACATACAAAAAGGATATTAACATAAATCATCATGCTCCACCCTTATTGGGCATGACTCCCTACACAGAAAACCACTCTAATAGATTAGTGCATATTCTTCAAACTCAATAAACACACAAAAGGCACAAACAAAATACTTGGCAAGCCACAATCCACAATAATAACCATGTGAAACCCCTAACTATAACCTACCCTGTTCTAGCAAGCATTTCAAATGAGGTTGCTCTAATCACATAATAGTATGTGTGTGCAAGAATGGGTGGTTAAGGCATAATGTATGTAATTGATCTTGTTGCTATCTCCGACCTGTTCCTAAATATTCAAGAATTCTAAAATACATCACTATAAATGATAATTTTTTGCAAGGCAAAGGTTTTAAAAAAGACTGACCTCGCATATTGTCTAAACTATAGATACTTAATTTTAAAGTAAATTTTAAAATATGATGAATATGATCATTAAAAATACTTTTTTTTTCTTTTGAAATACATCCCGAGTAAAAACAATACCTAAGTGGCATACAATAGACCTCTTGGATCCTTAACACAAATGTATGTGTGTTGATCACAATGCATTAATTTGCATTACTCACGGAGACATGCTAACAAGTAATGTTCATCAAGGTATTGGGACCAGTATCGGGTCACTCATCCAATAAAGAAAATTTGACATGAAAGAGACTAGGTTTTGCAATTACAAAATGCAAAGTGACTTAGCACAACACGACTGCTCACACGCTCACGCTAGGTGCGAGCAGACAAATGTGATAGGTTAAGCGATTCTACATGACGTGGTTGTTCTATCCAGCTGTGACAGACAGGTCGTGTGCCAAAGAATGAAAGACATGAGTGATAGACTAGGTAAGCAATCGTACTGTTGCACATGCAAGAGAGTGTAACTTGCTTGTCCAACACGGTCGTACGATGTAAAACGAACAAGCAAGAGCGATAAGCAAAAGTCTATGCATTGCACATTCACACTGGGTGAAGTGACTATGCACGCATAGGCAGGTTATCATGATAGAGTCGTACACTAAGCTAACTCATACTAAAAGATAACAAATATGTGTTAATAGTAGGTGAACTAGCCATCTCAAACATGTTGAGCAAGCATTCATCAACCTATGGTGACACATGTTCATGAAGAAAGCGCTAACCATACAAATGCAAGCACAAGACATACTACACTCACATGCCCAAATGATATCATGTTTGGTTGTAAAAGGTACAAAATACTCTAAAGGAAATGCACCTCACCCAAGGAACAACCAAACATTCAGACAAATGACAAGCACAAAAAATATGTAATGTGCCATGCAAATGATTTGACTGCATCGGGTACATAACACCCTGGAGAAGATTACCCCTCACTAGAGAAATAGTAAAAAATGCACATACAAATGACAAACACATACAATGTGTAATGTACCATGAATGATGATCCTTAGAAATGCCAAATACTAGGAAGAAAGTACGAGAAATATATAATTTTCATATATGATGAATTTAAATATATGTGCATCAAGCAAACATATATTTCTATGCATCAAATTTAAGCATCAAGTCAAAAATACTTTTTCGTGTAGTATGAATATGGAAATGTGAGCATCAAGGCAAAATATGATTTTAATATATATTGAATATGGAAGTGCAACATCAAGCTTAAACAAAATTTTCCAAATGAATTTTAGAAAATATGAACACTACATGAAATGTTATTTGACAAGCATTTGATAACTGATCACAAGCAATGCACGAATACAAATGTGTATGTTTAAGCATTTGGCTATCAATCCATAAAAAATGTAAAAAAAAATGTGCAAAATCATGATTTTTAGACACTAGCATGTGACAAAACATATATTATCATGTAACATTTTAAAATTGATGCACTATGTTTTGCACGCCACATGTACAGAATAATGCAAATGCACACATTCAAAAAATGAGCCTAATCTTGCTCAATGAAAAATTAATCTCTCCTAAGAGATTTCCCCTGGGATCTAGAGTTGGATATGAAGAGGTGTACCGACCTTCTATTACTCACAATAATAGAAAGGCCCACCTCCGATTGCTTGGCAAAATCATGAAAACTTTTCCATGAAGCAAACTTTTCATAAAACGAAGAGTTTTCCATGAAAATTTTCTTCATAACCTAGGGATAAAAGTATCAATGAAGCTCCTTCATTCTCTAGGCTTAAAAGATTCCACCTTTTCTATCAAAAGATGGAGCCACCAAAACAACCGAAAGATTGCTACAATCCCAGCTATATAAGTCAAGGGCTGGGGTTTTTTTGGAGGAAACACTCATGGAATACATAGGTTTGCAATGAAAAGCTTCCTAACCTATGGGTGCCTCTCTAGTAACTAATTTTCTTAGCCAACACTAACATCTGCCTAAGAGGCCTCTCTAGAAAGAAAATAGAGTTTTAGAGAGTTCTCACCAGCACGATGTTTGTAGTAGCTTTCTCTTTTTACAAGCTCCTTCCTCTCGTGCAAAATTGTTGGCCTTCCTTTCCTTCTACCAAATAACTTTAAAGAGAGGAATCCCTTTCAAACTATAATGAAAGAAGAGATGGAGAAAAAGAGATGTAGTGGAGAAGTAGATGAAGATTAAGAAGAAAAAGCATGACGAATGAGGGAGAAAACTCTCACTTCCCCTTAGGATGCTCTCTTTCTCCACGAATAGACTCTCTAGCTCTATCCCAAGCTCTTTCTCCACGCATAGTGGAGAAGTAGAAAAGCTCTCCAAGCACACTAAAAATTGGATCCTCTAATTATCCCCTCAGCTCTTTAGCAATTGGTGCATTTCCTTCATAAGATTTCATAGATTAACGGGCTTTACTCCACATAGGATCAATCCCATTGGCTACTAGGGAGGTGGGCTGACATGAAGGAATCCCATTGGACCCCTAGGATTCAGGTCATACCCAATGGCAGCACATATGGCCAAGTAGAAGACCTGGTCAAAATTTTTGGTTGGGCTGACTAGTGTTTGGTGTGGGTGAGCTAGGTAACTGAGCATATGTGCCACCTTATGGGTGACCATAGGGCGCAGGTGCGCCCAACTACCAGCACGATTGCGCCTGACAAATGCCCGCCTTAAAAGATACACGCTATGTTTAAGGCACGGGTGCGACCAAAACCCGGCACAGGCTTTCTATGCACTCAGTTTGCCTGACCAAAATGGCCTCATTGGGCAAGTGGGCACCCAATGCTTGGCACGGGTGCACTGCCTTGGGGCGTGGTTGCATCCAGTCTTGAGCAAGAAACAAGGAAGAGCTGCTCAGTTGCCATATTGAAAAGCATGCACTTGCATTTGTTATCACCACATATTTAGGCTTGCCTATAAGGATCATGGAAAACCTTAAAAGTTCGTGCGGATAGTCACTTGGCATTTTGCTATATTTCCACCATCACTGGACGACATAACTTTATGGGATTATAATCAATTTCATCATTTCGAAGATGGTACATGTTCCCGTAGAGATTTCTGGATGTGAGTATAGCTTTTAACGTTCGGCATAGTTGGTTCCGCAAGATTAGTTATCTAATAGATGCTTCTGAAGAGGGCAGGATAAAATTTTGGTCGCATGTTTAAAGTTATCCTAAAATAACTGAAAACATTTCTCAATAAATGACAATGATTCAAGATTTGAATACTTGGTAATTACATCAGTTGACTGGCACTCGATGAGTCATTTTCAATCTAAAAGCAAAACTCTGATCATATCAGATAGGCATTTGGAGAAAAAAAATTCAGAGGATATCTAAACCAGAATATAGTTAGGATATATTTTGAAAATTATAGATTTATTTTGAGATATAAAAGTAATTCATTATTTTTATATAGCATTCAACTCAAAATAACCAAGAATTTTCACATTCATCATGATAAAATTTTGATCAAATATCTGACCCAAGTTTTATTGTCGCATACTTTATCTAGAAGCACCAAGAAGCAAACACTCGAATAATAGGTGTAAAATATTTGGGAAATGGAGAATGATACAATCAAATCATTTATAATGAACAATGACAAAAGCTGCTGCAACAAAAAGACAAAAAACTTAAACAGGCAGTGGTTGAACAAAATTGAAATCTTGACAGTTGGTTGATAAATGAGGATTCGAGTTTAAAAAGCTACTTTGAAGAACAATAGTAGAATAGGGGAAGAAAAGGGTGGCGGACGCAAAAAAAAAAAAAAATGAAGAATTCTTGCCATCCTTGTGTTGCAATCATAAACACCAAAAACATGGAAGACAGCCCTTACTGAATCACACACTCACACCTTTTGGCATATTTGTGCTCCAAAACGTCATCGGAAAGGCCATCATCACTGCAAAATGAGACAAATTTGCATTAGAATTTACCGACACAGCGAACATTAAATACCACCATCGAGGAATAGAAGTGGATTGCATTCATTCATTCTAAATCTTCCCAGATGTAGCAGTTATTGGTCTCTAAAGGACAGTATTCCAGCTTATGATTTCAAACTATAATGCTAATAGGAAAAGGAATGATAGCAGGCATAGTTATCTTAGGATATGTGATGGGCATATAGAGTCGGTATTCAAACTTAAAGCAAGAAAAAAGAAATAAAAGCATAATAGACAACATAATACATTACCTTATTTGCACATCAATCAATATTTTAGGGAAAACTCATGATCCATGCAAATCAACTAAAACACCGATTTTATTTTATTTTCTTTTGCTCAAATGTAATAACTTTAATTTCTACAAAAGAAATAGGCCACCAAAATTTTGTTTACAAGACAAAAAAAGGTAATAAAAGGAGAATCAAAGATTTGCAATACAGACAGTTTTTGAACGTGAGATGGTTAGGACAATGAAGGCTAGAATCTACTTTATTAGTTGTATTTGAGTTTTAATTATGGAACATAATCATGATAATTTTGCATGGTATTTAGAGGTTAGGTTCACCAAGTTTTACAACAGACGATGATATGCAGAAATGGCATACCTGAGTTCAAATTCTCTTATCTCAGTAAGTTCTTTACCACATGTATCTGACCATTGAACTTTTCTCCTTCCAGTAAAACAGGATATGTTGCTCTGAATCTCTTCCATGGAGTTGCGTGCAACATCGTTGTCACTAAGCAAAACACAACAATTTGTAGACGGCTTTTTAAGGCTGCTCTTGAGCCATACCTTCCTTTCATTCTGCTCGGATGAGACGCTGATTGTTATAGCGGCTTTATTTGAAGGATTTTCTGCTGAAGATTCAGAATGGTGAAACGGATCCAACTTAGGATGCAATGATCCATCATTACAGGAAGGTCCACACCCAAAACATGTGAAGGAAGAGCAACCATGTGGAACTTCATTTTTCAATGAGCTCAACTTTAGATCATCACCTACATCTTGATGAACCAATTGATATTGATTCCAAGGTGAAACTTTCACGTTTCTTTCTTCATTTTTATGTCCAAGAAGCAGAAGGGAAAGACCACTACTGTATCCTGATGCTGAAGAGGAAAAGAAACCTCCTCCTTCCACTGCAAACAACATTACAGTAGCTCATAAAAGTCTGTTCTAACCTAAACTGCATAAGCACACTGAGTCCTTTGAAGCCTTCAACCCAAGAAAGAAGACATTTAGACTTCCATTTGCTACAATAAGCTGGAAACAACAATACTATATCAATTAACTCTTGCTGGCATAAAAAATTTCATAAAATCCATGGCATTGTAGAAGGTTGTGAAGGGAGAGTTTCTTTCACATATAAGTTGACTTTTAGGGGCAATTTGGCAGCTTACATAATTTAACTCAAGTAGGTTTTAGTAAACCTTGTATATCCTGATTTAGTAAAACTTAAAGTAACTAAATCTCAAAAACTATTTGGCGTGACAGTTGTTAAGTCAGGTTAAATCCTATGAAAAATTTTAGCAACTTTTTGTAAGATTTCAGTCTGTTAACTCAAGTAGCATTCAAATAATAATTTCTGATGAAATGGTTTGAAAGACATTGCACGAGTATAATAAGTAATATTAAACAATGCATCCATCAACTCAAACGCACCATCCACATTGCGTAAATATTGATACATCAATAAACACCTCACATATCATAGAGGGCAAATAAGCACAAGTATTATCCTATATCCTGAAGATGTTAAGATGATTAATCCGAGCGAAACCGTCATTTCATATAATTTTGTTGGTTAAAATAACATTTTAATGTTAAATTAATGATGATGCAATCATAAAGGTTAATTTAGTTTGATTTAATTCACATATTTTTTTTATTAAAGTAATAATCAAATAGTAATTAAGTTAAGGTAATTAAATGACATTTTCTATAATAAAAATAATATTAATTTCACTAAGTTAAATTTTATTTTGCCTATATCAATTAATTAAACCAATAAAATTTAACATATATTTTTATTTTTATTAATTAATTGTGAAATAGTGATTTATCATTATAATATACTAATTAATTAATAAAAATTTAATAAATCCCTAAGCCCATCACCACCTCCCTCTTGCCCAAACCTCCCCTACCATTTCGCCGAAACCTCACCTAATTTCACCTTCCCCTCGTGTCAGAGCTAGCTACAAAGGCAACAATAGGATCGTTGTGTGCAAATACCACCAAAAGCCCCATATTTTACCTCCCAACTCTGCTCCTACCTGAAACTGTATGTGTCGTGTTTCTTCCCCTCCCTCCAGCTTCCTTCTCGCCTCCTTGCTCTTCACACATGTTCCCAAATTTACTAAATCAACCGAACAACAAGATTTAGTAAATCTGAGATTTAAAGCTGAAATTCATGAAATCCGGATTTATCAAATCTGCTGTTTTATACGTCAAAATTGACCGTCTGGCAAGATTTAGCCTAAATCTAGGTTAATTCTGGGTCTAAATCCGTTGCCATAGAGCCCCTAAAACTCAAAGTTTTAGTAAATCAAGGGATTACGCATAAATGGAGGTAAAATGTGATTTAAGATTCCGTTGGATTTAACATGTCCAATGCCTTCGTTTGGAAAGATTTATGTTAAATCCGGCATAAATCCTAGTCAAACCCACCTACAAAAGAGCCCCTTATGTTTATTCTATAGAGCATCGAAATGACTATTCCTTGTAAATTTGCTCTGATGCTGCATCAACCTATTTGAAATTCGCAAGATTTGCTAGATTAAGGTAACAAACCAGTAATGTGATGGTGCTATAGTAAATAAATAAATTCATATGTTAATGACAGCAAATCAGCAAAAGCTTAAAGATTATAGTGTGGAACCAAATCTANCCCTTGTATTAAGGTATCACTTGAGAGGGAGGTCATAGAAGGAAGATGAGGGTTCATCTCTATGTATAAGCTATGTATTCTCCATTTCTTTTGCCTTAGTGAACTATTTGATTGATTCTCTTCCGTGGACGTAGATCCAGTTGGATCGAACCACATAAATGACATGTGTTTGTTTGTGTTCTTTGAGTTTCATTTCTATGCGAGGAAGTACATATATCACAACAAACTTTCTATTTAAGCTCCAAATATCGATCCTACGGGGAAGGTTTAAATTGGAAATGACAAATTTGCTAGGAAATTCAGCAGAAAGTCAATTGAAATCACTATCACTAATTTCAATTGTTGAGATGTAATCAAAATTAAATTTCTAAACTATTATCAGATCAAATATACTAATTTCCATTGTTGAGATGTAATCAAAATTAAATTTCTAAACTATTATCAGATCAAATATGCAAAATTTCAATAAATACTAATCTCTTAACTATGTTTATGTAACAGATATTCTTATGTGAAAAAGTATCCTTCCCACTACAACGAGGCTATGGTAAAATGAGATGAGATAAATGTTCATAATATGTATTGTGCCAAGTAGGAGCATATTTAATTCTCTACCCTGATACAGTGCATAGAAAATTATTGTCTAATCTCAGTGTTTAGTCCCTAAATCCGTGGCTAGGCTAGGAGGATATCGGCTCCCACTCTAGAGCTCCCACTNATGGGTTTGAATCCCTTTCTGGCCAGTTTGTCGGTAGTGAGGGCGGTCCTCGAATAATTAGGCACATGAGAGTAGATAGAGACTCATATAATAGCCTCAGACCATTCTACAAATTAATATATATAAAAGATTGGGTAGAGGCTATGATATAAGCCCTCAACCAGCCTCGCGTGCCTAACCACTCGACTGATCCACAAAACAGCAGGATCGAACCCCCGACCCCATGGGGTTTAGATCTAACTTAAGGGGTTCGAATCCACTTCTGGCCAGTTTGTCGGTAGTGAGGGCAGTCCTCGAATAATTAGACACATGAGGGTGGCTAGGGACTCATATAATAGCCACCGACCATTCAAAAAATTAATATATATAAAAGATTGGGTAGAGTATATGATATAAGCCCTCAACCAACCTCGCATGCCTAACCACTCGACTTATTCGCAAAACGGCAGGATCGAACCACCGACCCCATGGGACTTAGATCTGACTTAACAGATGCCAACCAAAAACTCATGGAATGCGGCACACACACACACACACACACAAATATATATATATATATATATATATANACTCTGTTGTAGAACTCATCTCCATTTCCCGGATCATATGTTTCACAACACATTTTAACATTTCAATTGTTCATATCAAAAAGTAAATTAAGTTCGGAGTTGAAAAATCAACACAATTTATTTTACAATTTAATATTGACACATTCATATTATCTCTTCATTTCACCATATCTCAGAGTAGGGAGAAAGATAGAGAGAATTACTCAGACTTCATGAGAAAGAAATAACAAAACACAAATTTCATATATAAAAGAAAGTTCATACAGCACTGCTAAACAAACAATACTTATTTGAAAACTCTTTCTCAAATCAAATCCTTTGTAGCATTTCCTTAGAAATGCAGGAAGAAGATATCTCTAATTTTTCTCCTTCTCCAACACTCTTACTGAAAGTTTCACACTAAATCTCACCATAAAAACTCTAAACTAAGAAAGCAAAATCACTAATTGACTCTAACATGGAAGTAGAATGGAATGATGTGGTGTGAAAAATGAAAGTACAGGAGTGAAAAACGTAGAGGAGCGCTTTGAAATCCGGCCCCAAATAAAGCCCAAGGTCGGTTCTCCAAGAGGTGCTTCCAAAAACTCTTCAAAAAATCGTCCAAATACATCAAACCTTCTAGAAATGGGGTCTGCACCACCTTTGGCGCTGTCGACACTGAGTAAAAAATCTCCGCATTAATTTGTCTTGCGCCAAGGGCGCTGAGCATTTCTTCAAAAATGTCATTTTAACTCCAAACTTCATCCTTTTTTATTTCTTTTTGCTTTAAGCCCTAAAAATCAATAACTTGCAAGAAAACATCAAAATACCTTCCATTAAAATGTAATCTCATAAAAAATAGGTATAAATATATGGGTCTAAAAATGCATATATTTTTGGTGTATCAAAATCACTCAAACTTATATGTTACTTGTCCTCAAGTAACTCCTTTACTAGATGATACACCTAAAATATATAGTATTTTTAGACACATTTTTATACCTATTTTTGAGATATTGCCCTTTAATGGAAGGTCTTTTTGTGTATTTCTTGCATATACAAGTAAAAATTGGGAAAAAATGCTTAAAGGAGTGAAAAATGATCAAATTTGGAGCAAAAATGTGAAAAATTGTGCTAAAGAGTTTTGGCGCCTAAGCGCCAGATGCAGCGCTTACGTGTCGATTAAACAGAGAAGGCCACACCTAAGAACCGAGACCCCGCGCTTAAGCGATAGTGGCAATTACTAAATGAGTAAAATTGGTTTTCACGAATTTTGAAGAGGTTTTTGAGGCACCCATTGGCTTAATAGGTGGTTGTAACCACCATGGATGAAAATTATCATGAAAGGATGCATCTCTTGGGCAAATACATCGAATCAAGACACATTTTGAAGAGATCCTAAGGCACCTTTTGGAAAACTATAAAAGAAAGAAGAAAGGACTTAGAAAAGTGTCCTGAAAATATTGGCAAGTTTTGAAAGTTCTTTTCCGGGGAGTTAGTTTGGAGAGATTTTCAAGAACAACTTTTTATTTACTTTATCCTTTTTGTTATTTTGTTTTGAGTACTTGTAAAAGAGAAGAGATTCAAATAAACTTCAAGAGTTTGGTGAAAGACTTGAGATAAGTTTTTATCTTTTTGTTTATACTACTTTTGGTTTTAATTGAGACTTGTTGTTGGTTTGACAATGATTTCTTCTTTTAAACTAAAAGACTACTTTTAGTTTTAATTAATGTATTGTTGGTTTGACAATGATTTCTACTTTTAAACTAAAGTATGGTTTTGTTTTCTCCATACAATATTGTTGGTTTGACAATAATTTCTTCTTTTAAACTAAAGTGTGGTTTTATTTTCTCCATAAATATTGGTTTGACAATGATTTCTACTTTTAAACTAAAGTGTGATTTTATTTTCTCCATGGATTATGAGATTTGACAATGATTTCTACTTTTAAACTAAAGTGTGGTTTTGTTTTCTCCATGGATTCTGAGTTAAAATGTGGTTTTGTTTTCTCCATGGATTCTGAGTAGTTTTCTTTATCTTTCTTGTTAAAATGATAAATGTGGTTTTGTTTTCTCCATGGATTCTGAGTAGTTTTCTTTATCTTTCTTCTTAAAATGATAATTGGTTTTGTTTTCTCAATGGATTCTGAGTAGTTTTATTTATCTTTCTTCTTAAAATGACAAGTAATTAAGTTTTGGATGGAAGTTGTGGAGAGTATTGATCTTTAATGTTGAAAGAAGTTGGGTAATTAAGTTTTGGATGGAAGTTGTGGAGAGTATTGATCTTTAATGTTGGAAAAAGTTGTGAAGTGTTGGATGTAAGTTGTGGAGAGTATTGATCTTTAATGTTGGAAGAAGTTGTGATGATTGTTTTGGATGGAAGTTGTGGAGAGTATTGATCTTTAATGTTGGAAGAAGTTGTGATGATTTATTTGGATGGAAGTTGTGGAGAGTATTGATCTTTAATGTTGGAAAAAGTTGTGATGATTTAAATATTAAGTTTTGGATGGATGTTGTGGAGAGTATTGATCTTTAATGTTGGAAGAAGTTGTGATGATTTAAATCCACCACTTCATTTACTTCTTGATTTGGCCAATCCAGATGTTAAAATTTGTTTGAGAACATGTAAGAACTGGGCTGAAAATTGTCTCAGTCAACTATAGGAAAGAATCATATGAGGTTGTATGAATGAGAATGTAGTTCATATGATTAAGTGCAAATAAATAAGGAAGTATTCAATGATGGGTGTAGAGTTATAGGACTTTAAACTGACAGGTTAAAGCCCCCAACTTGGTTTATTGTTTTAGGTTCTGATACGAGAATGTTAGCCCCAGAGTGGAGGGAATCGAGGGAACTCTAGAGAGAGCTAGTATCTTCCCTGCCTAGCCGGTCTTCAGAACTATTCAAACTTTAAATTAGCAAATGTTCTTTATAGCATCTCACTAAAGCCCCCAACTTGGTTTATTATTTTAGGTTCTGATATGAGATGTTAGCCCCCAGGTGGAAGGGAACTCTAGAGTGAGACGCTAGTATCTTACTGCCTAGCCGATCTTCAGAACTATTCAAACTTTAAATTAGTCAATGTTCTTTATAGCATCTGTCTTCAAAACTATTCAAACTTTTTTGTTTATTATTTTAGGTTCTGATACGAGAATGTTAGCCCCCAGGTGGAGGGAATCGAGGGAACAGAGAGCTAGTATCTTCCCTGCCTAGCCGGTCTTCAGAACTATTCAAACTTTAAATTAGCAAATGTTCTTTATAGCATCTCACTAAAGCCCCCAACTTGGTTTATTATTTTAGGTTCTGATATGAGATGTTAGCCCCCAGGTGGAAGGGAACTCTAGAGTGAGACGCTAGTATCTTACTGCCTAGCCGATCTTCAGAACTATTCAAACTTTAAATTAGTCAATGTTCTTTATAGCATCTCCCATCTAGCCGGTCATCATAACTATTCAAACTTTAAATTAGCCAATGTTCTTTATAGCATCTCTAGTAAGGGTTAGTCGGTCTTCAGAACTATTCAAACTTTAAATTAGCCAATATTCTTTATAGCATCTCTAGTAGGTCTTCATAACTATTCAAACTTTAAATTAGCCAATATTCTTTATAGCATCTCTAGTAAGGGTAAAGAATATTATTGCTCATATTTGGCACAACACAATTTGCATACTTGTACAACAGAATTCCTATACTTATTACTAATTCATGATAAGAAAAATATTTTCATATTAAGTACTTTTCTTCTACAAAAACTTTAGTTATCTTTTTACTGTTCCGTCAAAATATCAAAAATACCAAAAATATTTAAATTTTAAATTCCTGCCAAAAATTGTTTTAGTTTAAGTAATTATCTTTTTAAAAATAAAAAAAAATTTCTAAAAAGTGCATATTGCATCATCTTCCATGTGTGTTCGATATTCAGGTCTTAATCAAAAAGTCCTATATTACTTGATAACGATACTTATACTTGCGTAGTATCCCAATATATATATATATATATATNACTGTTACTTTTAACATTTTAAAATCAATGAAATACCCTACAAAAGATAAAGATGATGAATGCTATTGAATGAATGTTATAAGATATCCAACCGAATGACATTTCAAGACTTCTTATGAAGAAAAATCTAAAAAAAAAAGATTTGGAACACGAGCAAGAAGAGGAATTAGATCAATATGTAAACCTTTCTAAGGAAGATTCAAGTTATGTTCAAGAAAGTTTTAAAATTTTGGACACGATAGAAAAGATAAATCATTTTGTCCATCTATTGAAAAACCTCCAGAACTTGAGTTGAAATTACTTCCTGATTATTTAATATTTGCCTTTTAGGAGATTCCTCTACTTTACCTGTTATAATTTCCTCGAAGTTAACAAAGGAAGAAGAAAAGAAAAAACTGATGAAAATTCTGAAAAATTTTAAGAAAGTCTTCGGATGGACAATTGCTGATATTAAAAGAATCAGTCCTTTAATTTGTATGCATAGAATTAATCTGAAAGAAAAGTGCAAACCCAGGGCTAATCCACAAAGGAGATTAAATCCTATTATGAAAGAAGTTGGTAAGAAAGAAATTTTAAAGTGGTTAGATGCTGGAATTATCTACCATATTTCACATAGTGCATGGGTTAGTCCAATTCACTGTGTTCCTAAGAAAGGAGGAGTAATTGTAACTATGAATGAGCATAATGAGTTAATACCTACTAGACAAGTTACAGGGTGGTGAATATGCATTGATTATAGAAAATTAAATCTTCAGTAGGAAAGATCATTTTCCACTACGCTTTCTAGATCAAATGTTGGATTGACTAGCTGGGCATAAATACTTTTATTTTTTGGATGGATATATTAGTTATCACCAAATTTAAATATCTCCTGAGGATTAAGAGAAAACAACATTTACCAATCCTTATGGTACTTTTGCTTTTAGAAGAATGCCCTTTGGTTGATGTAATGCCCCTACTACATTTCAAAGATGTATGATGACAATTTTTTGTGATTTAATTGAAAAAGGGATTGAAGTCCTTATGGATGACTTTTCAGTATTTAGAACTTCATTTGACTCATGTTTAGAACATTTATTTAAAGTTCTTAAGCACTGTGAAGAAACAAATTTAGTCCTTAATTGAGAAAAATGCCAATTTATGGTAGCAGGAAGAATTGTATTAGTTTATCAAATATCAAAAAATGATATGGAAGTAGATCCTGCTAAAATTCAAGTGATCGCTAATTTACCTTATCTAACAAATGTAAGGGAAATTAAAAGTTTTTTAGGACATGCTGGATTCTACAGACAAAATATTAAGGACTTTTCTAAGATTGCTAAGCCTTTATGCCATTTACTGGAGAAAGATGCAATTTTCAATTTTAATGAGGAATGCCTAAAAATTTTAAATTATTAAAAAAAATTTCGCTACACTAATTATAGTTTCACCAAATTGGAAAAAATACTTATGTGTGATGCAAGTGATTATGCTGTTGGAGTTGTTTTAGGACAAATATATGATAAAATTTTCAAAGTTATTTACTATGCTAGTAAAACTCTTAATGAAA
>JXCR01146163.1:528594-570221 GCA_002079205.1 Phalaenopsis hybrid cultivar
CTTCAAAACAACTTTCATCCTTCATGAAAGTTGTTCATAATAATGTATCACACCAAACAAAATAATCAATTTGAGCTTAGCCCAAAGCTAGCTCAAGTTAGACTCAAATTTGACCCTTAAAAGGCTTAATTTAAGTCTAAATCCAAATCCATTAAAACCCATCCAAATTGACCACCAAATCAACTTTAATTTAGGTCTAAACCCAAATCCATCAAAACCCATTCAAATTAACCATCAAATCAGCTTCAAAACAACTTTCATCCTTCATGAAAGTTGTTCATAATNTTTTTAGACACTAGCATGTGACAAAACATATATTATCATGTAACATTTTAAAATTGATGCACTATGTTTTGCACGCCACATGTACAGAATAATGCAAATGCACACATTCAAAAAATGAGCCTAATCTTGCTCAATGAAAAATTAATCTCTCCTAAGAGATTTCCCCTGGGATCTAGAGTTGGATATGAAGAGGTGTACCGACCTTCTATTACTCACAATAATAGAAAGGCCCACCTCCGATTGCTTGGCAAAATCATGAAAACTTTTCCATGAAGCAAACTTTTCATAAAACGAAGAGTTTTCCATGAAAATTTTCTTCATAACCTAGGGATAAAAGTATCAATGAAGCTCCTTCATTCTCTAGGCTTAAAAGATTCCACCTTTTCTATCAAAAGATGGAGCCACCAAAACAACCGAAAGATTGCTACAATCCCAGCTATATAAGTCAAGGGCTGGGGTTTTTTTGGAGGAAACACTCATGGAATACATAGGTTTGCAATGAAAAGCTTCCTAACCTATGGGTGCCTCTCTAGTAACTAATTTTCTTAGCCAACACTAACATCTGCCTAAGAGGCCTCTCTAGAAAGAAAATAGAGTTTTAGAGAGTTCTCACCAGCACGATGTTTGTAGTAGCTTTCTCTTTTTACAAGCTCCTTCCTCTCGTGCAAAATTGTTGGCCTTCCTTTCCTTCTACCAAATAACTTTAAAGAGAGGAATCCCTTTCAAACTATAATGAAAGAAGAGATGGAGAAAAAGAGATGTAGTGGAGAAGTAGATGAAGATTAAGAAGAAAAAGCATGACGAATGAGGGAGAAAACTCTCACTTCCCCTTAGGATGCTCTCTTTCTCCACGAATAGACTCTCTAGCTCTATCCCAAGCTCTTTCTCCACGCATAGTGGAGAAGTAGAAAAGCTCTCCAAGAACACTAAAAATTGGATCCTCTAATTATCCCTCAGCTCTCTAGCAATTGGTGCATTTCCTTCCTAAGATTTCATAGATTAACGGGCTTTACTCCACATAGGATCAATCCCATTGGCTACTAGGGAGGTGGGCTGACATGAAGGAATCCCATTGGACCCCTAGGATTCAGGTCATACCCAATGGCAGCACATATGGCCAAGTAGAAGACCTGGTCAAAATTTTTGGTTGGGCTGACTAGTGTTTGGTGTGGGTGAGCTAGGTAACTGAGCATATGTGCCACCTTATGGGTGACCATAGGGCGCAGGTGCGCCCAACTACCAGCACGATTGCGCCTGACAAATGCCCGCCTTAAAAGATACACGCTATGTTTAAGGCACGGGTGCGACCAAAACCCGGCACAGGCTTTCTATGCACTCAGTTTGCCTGACCAAAATGGCCTCATTGGGCAAGTGGGCACCCAATGCTTGGCACGGGTGCACTGCCTTGGGGCGTGGTTGCATCCAGTCTTGAGCAAGAAACAAGGAAGAGCNGTTGGTGTGGGTGAGCTAGGCAACTGAGCAAGTGTGCCACCTTATGGGTGACCATAGGGCGCAGGTGCGCCCAACTACCAGCATGAGTGCGCCTGACAAATGCCCGCCTTAAAAGATACACGCTATGTTTAAGGCACGGGTGCGACCAAAACCCGACACAGGCTATCTAAGCACTCAGTTTGCCTGACCAAAATAGCCTCATTGGGCAAGTGGGCATCCAATGCTTGGCACGGGTGCACTGCCTTGGGGCGTGGTTGCATCCAGTCTTGAGCAAGAAACAAGGAAGGGCTGCTCAGTTTCCATATTGAAAAGCATGCACTTGCATTTGTTATCACCATATATTTAGGCTTGCCTATAAGGATCATGGAAAACCTTAAAAGTTTGTGCGGATTGTCACTTGGCATTTTGCTATATTTCCACCATCACTGGACGACATAACTTTATGGGATTATAATCAATTTCATCATTTCGAAGATGGTACATGTTCCCGTGGAGATTTCTGGATGTGAGTATAGCTTTTTAGCGTTCGGCATAGTTGGTTCCGCAAGATTAGTTATCTAATAGATTCTTCTGAAGAGGGCAGGATAAAATTTTGGTCGCATGTTTAAAGTTCTCCTAAAATAACTGAAAACATATCTCAATAAATGACAATGATTCAAGATTTGAATACTTGGTAATTACATCAGTTGACTGGCACTCGATGAGTCNAGGGATTATAATCAATTTCATCATTTCGAAGATGGTACATGTTCCCGTAGAGATTTCTGGATGTGAGTATAGCTTTTAACGTTCGGCATAGTTGGTTCCGCAAGATTAGTTATCTAATAGATGCTTCTGAAGAGGGCAGGATAAAATTTTGGTCGCATGTTTAAAGTTATCCTAAAATAACTGAAAACATTTCTCAATAAATGACAATGATTCAAGATTTGAATACTTGGTAATTACATCAGTTGACTGGCACTCGATGAGTCATTTTCAATCTAAAAGCAAAACTCTGATCATATCAGATAGGCATTTGGAGAAAAAAAATTCAGAGGATATCTAAACCAGAATATAGTTAGGATATATTTTGAAAATTATAGATTTATTTTGAGATATAAAAGTAATTCATTATTTTTATATAGCATTCAACTCAAAATAACCAAGAATTTTCACATTCATCATGATAAAATTTTGATCAAATATCTGACCCAAGTTTTATTGTCGCATACTTTATCTAGAAGCACCAAGAAGCAAACACTCGAATAATAGGTGTAAAATATTTGGGAAATGGAGAATGATACAATCAAATCATTTATAATGAACAATGACAAAAGCTGCTGCAACAAAAAGACAAAAAACTTAAACAGGCAGTGGTTGAACAAAATTGAAATCTTGACAGTTGGTTGATAAATGAGGATTCGAGTTTAAAAAGCTACTTTGAAGAACAATAGTAGAATAGGGGAAGAAAAGGGTGGCGGACGCAAAAAAAAAAAAAAATGAAGAATTCTTGCCATCCTTGTGTTGCAATCATAAACACCAAAAACATGGAAGACAGCCCTTACTGAATCACACACTCACACCTTTTGGCATATTTGTGCTCCAAAACGTCATCGGAAAGGCCATCATCACTGCAAAATGAGACAAATTTGCATTAGAATTTACCGACACAGCGAACATTAAATACCACCATCGAGGAATAGAAGTGGATTGCATTCATTCATTCTAAATCTTCCCAGATGTAGCAGTTATTGGTCTCTAAAGGACAGTATTCCAGCTTATGATTTCAAACTATAATGCTAATAGGAAAAGGAATGATAGCAGGCATAGTTATCTTAGGATATGTGATGGGCATATAGAGTCGGTATTCAAACTTAAAGCAAGAAAAAAGAAATAAAAGCATAATAGACAACATAATACATTACCTTATTTGCACATCAATCAATATTTTAGGGAAAACACATGATCCATGCAAATCAACTAAAACACCGATTTTATTTTATTTTCTTTTGCTCAAATGTAATAACTTTAATTTCTACAAAAGAAATAGGCCACCAAAATTTTGTTTACAAGACAAAAAAAGGTAATAAAAGGAGAATCAAAGATTTGCAATACAGACAGTTTTTGAACGTGAGATGGTTAGGACAATGAAGGCTAGAATCTACTTTATTAATTGTATTTGAGTTTTAATTATGGAACATAATCATGATAATTTTGCATGGTATTTAGAGGTTAGGTTCACCAAGTTTTACAACAGACGATGATATGCAGAAATGGCATACCTGAGTTCAAATTCTCTTATCTCAGTAAGTTCTTTACCACATGTATCTGACCATTGAACTTTTCTCCTTCCAGTAAAACAGGATATGTTGCTCTGAATCTCTTCCATGGAGTTGCGTGCAACATCGTTGTCACTAAGCAAAACACAACAATTTGTAGACGGCTTTTTAAGGCTGCTCTTGAGCCATACCTTCCTTTCATTCTGCTCGGATGAGACGCTGATTGTTATAGCGGCTTTATTTGAAGGATTTTCTGCTGAAGATTCAGAATGGTGAAACGGATCCAACTTAGGATGCAATGATCCATCATTACAGGAAGGTCCACACCCAAAACATGTGAAGGAAGAGCAACCATGTGGAACTTCATTTTTCAATGAGCTCAACTTTAGATCATCACCTACATCTTGATGAACCAATTGATATTGATTCCAAGGTGAAACTTTCACGTTTCTTTCTTCATTTTTATGTCCAAGAAGCAGAAGGGAAAGACCACTACTGTATCCTGATGCTGAAGAGGAAAAGAAACCTCCTCCTTCCACTGCAAACAACATTACAGTAGCTCATAAAAGTCTGTTCTAACCTAAACTGCATAAGCACACTGAGTCCTTTGAAGCCTTCAACCCAAGAAAGAAGACATTTAGACTTCCATTTGCTACAATAAGCTGGAAACAACAATACTATATCAATTAACTCTTGCTGGCATAAAAAAATTCATAAAATCCATGGCATTGTAGAAGGTTGTGAAGGGAGAGTTTCTTTCACATATAAGTTGACTTTTAGGGGCAATTTGGCAGCTTACATAATTTAACTCAAGTAGGTTTTAGTAAACCTTGTATATCCTGATTTAGTAAAACTTAAAGTAACTAAATCTCAAAAACTATTTGGCGTGACAGTTGTTAAGTCAGGTTAAATCCTATGAAAAATTTTAGCAACTTTTTGTAAGATTTCAGTCTGTTAACTCAAGTAGCATTCAAATAATAATTTCTGATGAAATGGTTTGAAAGACATTGCACGAGTATAATAAGTAATATTAAACAATGCATCCATCAACTCAAACGCACCATCCACATTGCGTAAATATTGATACATCAATAAACACCTCACATATCATAAAGGGAAAATAAGCACAAGTATTATCCTATATCCTGAAGATGTTAAGATGATTAATCCGAGCGAAACCGTCATTTCATATAATTTTGTTGGTTAAAATAACATTTTAATGTTAAATTAATGATGATGCAATCATAAAGGTTAATTTAGTTTGATTTAATTCACATATTTTTTTTATTAAAGTAATAATCAAATAGTAATTAAGTTAAGGTAATTAAATGACATTTTCTATAATAAAAATAATATTAATTTCACTAAGTTAAATTTTATTTTGCCTATATCAATTTATTAAACCAATAAAATTTAACATATCTTTTTATTTTTATTAATTAATTGTGAAATAGTGATTTATCATTATAATATACTAATTAATTAATACAAATTTAATAAATCCCTAAACCCATCACCACCTCCCACTTGCCCAAACCTCCCCTACCATTTCGCCGAAACCTCGCCTAATTTCACCTTCCCCTCGTGTCAGAGCTAGCTACGAAGGCAACAATAGGATCGTTGTGTGCAAAGACCACCAAAAGCCCCATATTGTACCTCCTTCAACTCTGCTCCAACCTGAAACTGTATGTGTCGTGTTTCTTCCCCTCCCTCCAGCTTCCTTCTCGCCTCCTTGCTCTTCACACATGTTCCCAAATTTACTAAATCAACCGAACAACGAGATTTAGTAAATCTGAGATTTAAAGCTGAAATTCATGAAATCCGGATTTATCAAGTCTGCAGTTTTATATGTCAAAATTGACCGTCTGGCAAGATTAAGCTAAATCTAGGTTAATTCTGGGTCTAAATCCGTTGCCATAGAGCCCCTAAAACTCACAGTTTTAGTAAATCAAGGGTTTACGCATAAATGGAGGTAAAATGGGATTTAAGATTCCGTTGGATTTAACATGTCCAATTCCTTCGTTTGGAAAGATTTATGTTAAATCCGGCATAAATCCTAGTCAAACCCACCTACAAAAGAGCCCCTTATGTTTATTCTATAGAGCATCGAAATGACTATTCCTTGTAAATTTGCTCTGATGCTGCATAAACATATTTGAAATTCGCAAGATTTGCTAGATTAAGGTAACAAACCAGTAATGTGATGGTGTTATAGTAAATAAATAAATTCATATGTTAATGACAGCAAATCAGCAAAAGCTTAAAGATTATAGTGTGGAACCAAATCTAGTTAAAATCATGTAAACAGACATGGACGAAAACAGTCAAACAGACCAAACGCAGTAATTAAAAAAACAAATCATCGCATCTAAACACAAAAACAACCAGGCGATTTCACTATTTACCCAGTAGAACGAAAACAAAACAGTCAGTTTTTAAAAATGAATCCAAAATAAAAGCCAAGGAAATATTCTGGGTAAGCTCCCGTTCCTATAATCGCCAGTTAGGGTTTCTCCCACTACTTTCCGTCTTATTAGCGCGAGGATCTAAGAAAGCAGTCGAAAAACGAAAGAGAGAAGTACCGAGAGAAAATCCAAACTCCAATTATTTCGAGAACGCGAGAAGGGTCTCAAGTGGAACGAAGGCTTGAACTCCAAACAGATCTCGGAGTTCGGAGAGCCCAGGAATGGCGGGCAAGGAGGCGGCCAGGTCGCTAGGAATCAGATTCACAGCTGATCTTTAACTTCTTTGTTTTCCGTGTTCGTCTGGTCCGTGTTCAGTGACGTAAGAACGCCATGATTCAGGAGAGGCTTCGGCGGAATCAGGTCTGTACAATTTTACGGTGTTGAGAGTGATGGGATTCTGGATCGACTAAATGGTCAACTGATTAATTCACCAGATAAACCACAATGGAGACACTCATGGTTTTTACCGTCGTTTCGGAAAGCGACTTGTCCTTTGTGCTTTAAGATTATNGACAATATATTATTGAAAAGAAAATAAATACAATAAATATTACACCTAGTAATTTAAAACATTAACACATAAAATAATAAACAACAAGAGTACCGCAAAAATGGTTTGCATGAATCACGAGATAATCTAACAGTCCAATATCGAAAGCTAAGTCTTCATAAAGCTGACCAACTGAGGAACCTTCAGTCGATCGAAAGCTTGTCTACCAACCAAAGGGCTGCCCAGACCGACCATAATAGACGGTCTCCCCAATGTCCAAAAAAAGATCTAGCAGACCCAGGCCGACTAGAGGACTTGCCGACTAGAAGGTCTAGATACATTAAAAGAAGTAAAAAATTAGTTACAAATATGAAAAGACATAATAAAAGACAATAATATCTTGTAAATCCCTATTAAAGTATGGGTAGATATGTAATTTTTCACCTCATGACCCCTAGCTTCTATAAATATGGGTCCAGTAAATGTAAAAGGGGGATTTTTGGCTCTTCTCTCTAGACTCATACTTTATAAGAAGATATCACTCTTCACTTTTGTAACTCTTCAGTTACAATATATAAAATGGGTCACAGAGTTCGAAAATACACTGGTTCGCCCCTACAGGATAAATCTGTGCGCGTTCTTTTACTTTTTACTCTTTCTATTTCTCCCTCTAGGTTGTTATCGTTTCGATCCTTGGGCATGTCTGACAGGTGATCCGACTTTTTGTTATGATAGATTGTGTAAAATTTAATTAAATATAATAAATTAATATTCAGATTCTACGCAAGTATACGTATCGTTATCAAGTAATAATGAACTTTGTTATTTTGACCCCCAATTATTGAACTAAGGTAAAATGACACTTTTGTAATGTCGTACCGCTCACCTACCACATCTCACTTACCGCTCATCTACCTCCCACCTACCACTCTTTTGCTTCTATAAATAGAGAGGGTGTGAGGCTTAGGAGTGCAAGGGAAAAGATCTTAAACTACCACAAAGGATGAGAGAATAGCTAGAGAGCTAGAGAGGAAGAGAACATCTTGAGGCCTTGTATCAAGGTGTTGCTTGAGAGGGAGGCCATAAAAGGAAGATGAGGGCTCATTTCTATGTATAAGCTATGTATTCTCCATTTCTTTTGCCTTAGTGAAATATTTGATTGATTCCCTCCCGTGGACGTAGATCTAGTTAGATCGAACCATGTAAACGACCTATGTTTGCTTGTGTTCTTTGCGTTTTATTTCTATGCCAGGAAGTACATATCTCACAACAATTGGCACTGTCTATGGGAAGACCCACTCTTTTTGGCTAGAGGTGTTCGTGTAAAGGTGTTCGCGGCCAGCAATGAAGAAGAGGAAGGCGGGTAGTTCAGTTCACGAAGGAGGAGGATTTCCGCGACAGCTAGCACACGCCATGACATAAGCACTCCGTGAGAGCTCTCGGAATTCAGTAGGTGCTCAGCGGAGCGGATTTCAGACGTTAGTGGGGATCAAGCCACAATAATGGGTTCCGCCAAATTCGACATCGAGAAATTCAACGGGAATAATGATTTCGGTCTATGGAGGAAAATGAGAGCTCCATTCGTTCAGCAGGATGTTGCAGAAGCCTTGCAAGGGTCGGCGACATTGTCGGCCGACATGACCGAGAAGGAGAAGATCAACATACTGGACAAGACCCACAGTTTGATAATCCTGAGCTTGGGCGACAAAGTTCTAAGGGAGGTGTCGAGGGAGACAACGGCTCAAGCACTTTGGACCAAACTCAAGGTACTCTACCTGACAAAGTCTCTGGCTAATAGGCTCTTTCTGAAGCAGCGCCTATATTACTTCAAAATGCATGAAGATAAATCCGTCTCAGAGCATATTGATGAGTTCAACAAGATCATTGATGAATTCGAGAACATCGATGTCAAGATGGACGATGAGGACAAGGCACTACTGTTGTTAAACTCTATTCCCAAGAGCTACGAGCATTTCAAGGATGCGATGCTCTATGGAAGGGTGCAGACTATTACTCTGGAGGAGATTTAATCTCTTATTAGAGCTAAAGAACTCCAGAAGAAGCAATACATGAAAGAGGAAACCAGTGGAGTTAGTCTGATAGTTAGAGGAAGATCGAGCAAGAAAGACTTCAAAAGTGATCAGTGCAGATCAAAGTCTAGAATGAAGGGCAGAAGTCAGTCATCTAAGAGATCTAATAAGTGTTACCACTGCCAAAAGGAAGGTCACTTTAAAAGGAACTATCCGGATAGAAAGAAAAGTTGTAAGGAGAAGCCTAGAGATTTTGGAGAGGCAAGCGTAGCCTCATATGGCTATGATTCAGCTGAAGCTCTAGCGATCACAAAATTTGAATCTAGTAAGGAGTGGATCCTCGACTCAGGGTGCTATTTCCACATGTGTCCTGACAAAGATTGGTTCAAGACACTGCAACAGGAAAATGATGAGTCAGTTCTACTGGGAGACAATAAAGCTCAGAGGGTTGTTGGAAGTGGATCAATCAGGATAAGGATGTTTGATGGAGTTGAACGAGTACTAAAAAATGTCAGGNTAAAAAAGACAATATATTATTGAAAAGAAAATAAATACAATAAATATTACACCAAGTAATTTAAAACATTAATACATAAAATAATAAACAACAAGAGTACCGCAAAAATGGTTTGCACGAATCACGAGACAATCTAACAGTCCAATATCGAAAGCTAAGTGTTCATAAAGCCGACCAGCTGAGGAATCGTCAGCTGATCGAAAGCTTGACGACTAATCAAGGGCTGCCCAGGCCGACCATCAGACAGTCTCCCCAATGTCCAAAAAAAATCTAGCAGACCCAGACTGACTAGAAGGTCTAGATACATTAAAAGAAGCAACAAATTAGTTACAAATATGAAAAGACATAATAAAAGAGAATAATATATTGTAAATCCCTATTAAAGTATGGGTAGATATATAATTTTTCACTTTATGACCCCTAGCTTCAATAAATATGAGTCCATTAAATGTAAAGTAGGATTTTTGGCTCCTCTCTCTAGACTCATACTTTATAAAGAGATATCACTCTTCACTTTTATAACTCTTCAGTTACAATATATAAAATGGGTCACAAAGTTTGAAATTACACTGGTTCGCCCCTACAGGATAAATCTGTGTGTGTTCTTTTACTTTTTCCTCTTTATATTTCTCTCTCTAGGTTGTTATCGTTTCGATCCTTGACATGCCTGACAGGTGATCCAGTTTTTTGTTGCGATAGATTGTGTAAAATTTAATTAAATGTAATCAATTAATATTCAAATTCTACGCAAGTATATGTATCGTTATCAAGTAATAATAGACTTTCTATTTAATCTCCAAATATCGATCCTATGGGGAAGGTTTAAATTGGAAATGACAAATTTGCTAGGAAATTCACCAGAAAGTCAATTGAAATCACTGTCACTAATTTCAATTATTGAGATGTAATCAAAATTAAATTTTTAAACTATTATCAAATCAAATATACAAAATTTAAAGCAATAAATACTAATCTATTAACTATGTTTATATAACGGAGATTCTTATGTGAAAAAGCATCATTCCCACTACAATGAGGATATGGTAAAATGAGATGAGATAAATGTTCATATATGTATTGTGTCAAATAGGAGCAATTTTAATTCTCTACCCTGATACAATGCATAGAAAATCATTGGTTAATTTCAGTGTTTAGTCCCTAAATCCGTGGCTAGGCTAGAAGGATACCAGCTCCCACTCCAGAGCCCCCACTTCCCTTCACCTGAAGGCTATCTCTCGCTTCAGTTTTTAAACACTAAGACTGAATTGAAGATTTTAGTCTGTCACCCTAAAGGTTCTCCAATTTTACACCCAACAAAGAATATTTTCCTATTTATTCGCACTTAATTCCATAAACGATGTTCTCCTGCATGGAATCAAATGTGGTCCTTACTCAGTTTTAGAACTCATCTCCATTTCCTGGATCATATGTTTCATAACACATTTTAACAATTCAATTGGTCAGATCAATAAGTAAATTAAGTTCGGAGTTAAGAAATCATCATAATTTATTTTACAATTTAATATTGACACATTCATATTATCTCTTCATTTCACCATATCTCAGAGTATGGAAAAAGATAGAGAGAACTACTCAAACTTCATAAGAAAGAAATAACAAAACATAAATTTTATATATAAAAGAAAGTTCATACAACACTGATAAACAAACAATACTTATCTGAAAACTCTTTCTTAAACCAAATCCTTTGTAGCATTTCCTTAGAAATGCAGGAAGAAGATTCTCCTTCTACAACACTCTTACAAAAAGTTTCACACTAAATCCCACCACAAAAACTCTAAATTATGAAAGCAAACTCGCTAATTGACTCCAATATGAAAGTGGAATGGAACGATGTGGAGCGAAAAATGAACCTAGAGGAGTAAAAAACGTAGATGAGCGAATTTTCTGATGAAATTCGACCCTAAATAGAGCCCAAGGTTGGTTCTCCAAGAGGTGCCTTAAAAAACTATTCAAAAAGTCATCCAAATATTTCAAACATTCCAGAAACAAAGTTTTAACCGCCTTTAGCGCTAGTCTGGCGCTGAGTAAAAATCTCCAGCGTTAAATTATTTTGCGTCGTCGGTGCTGACCTCTACACTGCCGGCACTGATCATTTCTTCAAAAACTTAATTTTGACTCTAAATTTCATCATTTTTCCTTTCTTTTTTGTTTTAAGTCCTAAAAATAAACAACCTGCAAGAAAACATCAAAATACCTTCCATTAAAGTGCAATATCACCAAAAATGAGTATTAAATATGGGTCTAAAAATGCATATATTTTTGGTGTATCAACCTACGCAATTGCATGTATCACTTTCATAATATAGGCTCTTTTTTATTCTAGAATGTCGATCCCACAAGGAAAGTGGTAGAGCATTCGTAGTAATAACAACCTAAGTGTGAATTCTAGCCCACTATTATCAGTTTCTAGTTTGGAAAATAGCTAAATATGGTCTTTCTAACAACTAATGCTAAGTATATTTCTACTCCTAAGTTAATCTTGCCTACATCAATTAAAAAGGTGAAATTCAAGATTGATAAGGTACTTCTCTCTTGTGATTTCTGATGAGGAGTTTTTGTGGTGCATTGTAAATATCTTTTAACACTACAATACACACATGACAGCACAAATAGTATATATGATGTTTAATCACAATAAAAACCACTTCAGTATAAATAGTTTTATATTTTAAAATCTTTAAGTTGTCAAACCGTAATAATAACGCAAGTATACGTATTGCTCAAGTAATAAAGGGCTCTAATGGAATCCTAAGTATCGATCTCACTGGGAGTTAGAAATTCTTATGGTTATAATGTAAAACACAATATTCAAACTATAAAAACATAAGTACATAAGTAAATTTAATGTATGCAAAACAAAATGCAGTTAAAAGGACAAATTTAACTAAACTATTTTCTAAACTTCGAAAGTAAACTCATTAAGACTAAACAAAGTTTTGTAATGAAGAGTTCAAATTTAATAAAAGATTCTTCCCCTTTACAATGAGTTTATGGATTGTGAAGTAATTAAAATCATTTAAAATTATATATATAATTGTTTTGTGCCAAATAGAAACAATCTTATTCTTTACCCTTTGAGAGTGCATAAAAAATATTGACTGATCCAGAGTTTGCTCCCTAAATTCGTGGTTAGGTTGGGAGGATACTAGCTCTCACTTCTCCTTCCCTTGAGGGCTAACAATCTAGCTTTAGTTTCCAAGCAATTGGACTAAATTGGGGATATTAGTGTGTCACCCTAAAATCTCCAATTTTGCACCAATCAAAATATATTTCCCTATTTATTTGCACTCAACCCCATAAACTACATTCTCACCCCGTAAAATTGAATGTGACTCTTACCTTATTGTAGAATGCATAGCCCTTTTGGATTTTATATTTCTCAACAAATTTTAACTTTTAAATTGGTCAAATCAAAAAGAAAATGAAGATCAGAGTTCAAATCATCATAATTTATTGACATTTACAACATTACATAACAAAATTAATTCTTCACAAAACATATCTCATTGTAGGGAGAATGATAAAGAAAACTACTCATAATTCATGAGAAGGATACGAAAAAACATGGATTATATATATATAAATAAGTTTACAACACAAAGAAAGGAAATAACATAACTTATCACACATTCCTTCTCAAGCAAATTCCTTAAAGTTCTCTTTAAGGAATTTCTCTCTTTACAAACACACTCAATTCTCTCTTAGAAATGTAATGAAGAAGAAATCTCTGACATTCCCTCTCCTCTTACAATTCTAGAAGAAAATATCTCTCTCACGCCACACTCTCTCTACCAAACCCTTAGACCTCCTCACGCCTCCTCTAGACTCTCTTCTCCTTAAAGAATTCAAAATTTCCTCCTTTTTTTTATCCAAAAGGCACTCCTCTTCACATTAAGAGACAAGTCTCTTCATCAAAGAGATATATCTCTTCATTCAAGAGACTTTCCAAAGTGTCTATATGCATTCAATCACTCCATGGGGAATTTAAATTGATTGGAGTTTTTTAGAACCACTCAAAATTAGTCAATAATTGACTTACTCTGTCTTAATTCATCATTGGCGCCTCTGGCGCTAGTTTATTGGAGTTTTGCATAATTTTCTAGATTCTGGCGCCCCTTCTCTATAAAATGGTGCTTATAATGCCATCTCTCTGTAAAATGGCGCCTCTGGCGCCAATATGTTGAAAAGCTTCATTTTGACTCCAAATTTTCTTCTATTTGCTCCTTTTTGCTCTAAATGCCTAAAGCCAATATACCTGCAACAAAACATAAAAATAATCTTCTTTAAAGTACAATATCTCCAAATTTAAGCATAAAATGTATATATAAAATTTCATAATTTTTGGTGTATCCAAATCCCTCAAACTTAAATGTTAATTGTCCTCAAGTGACTCTTTTACTACATAAAAAATATGACTTATGGTAGAGATTAACTTATAAACCACTATAATTTGGTTTAATAAATATAATAATATAACCTGAGAAAACATTTTAATAAGTTAGGTTAATACTAAAAGTATAAGAGCACCTGATAGTCAAGTCTAAGATTTTTGAATCTCCATTCATTTCAAGAAGAATTGTAAGTTGTCATATTAAGGATACTTAAGATGTCCATATGAAAAAGAATCTCATGAAAACATTATTAGTGATGATATTAATACTCAAATATAAGTTTAGAAAATGTAATAAAGTATTTTTCCTCAAACTGATTCAAGTGAAGCTAATTTTTTATTAGGCGTCTCCTAAAAACACTATATATTTTAGGTGTATCAGTTGATTCCCATGAAACGCTTGGTTTAACATCGTCAGCCTGATAAATTATTCCTCTTGGATCAAAATTCCATTTAAGTAATCCTTGATCCCACGAAGCGTTTGGACTAACATCTCGCATCAAGACCTAAAACAATAAACTGAATTGGGTTTTAGTCTATCACTCTAATGTCCTCTAACTGTACACCCTTCAAAGTTTATTTCCCTATTTATTTGTACTCAATCTCATGGACTACATTCTCATTGATGAAATCAAATTTGATTCTTACATAGTTGACTGAGACAATACCATCACAGATCTTACATGTTCTTGCAACAAATTTTAAAATTACAACATGCCTAAATTGCAATGTAAATGAAGTTTAAGTAAAAACCATCACATTTATAATTAAACCTAAGGAATCCCAAAAATCCTACACATGAATCCTACTCTTTGCAAAAGAAAATTAAAATGACAACACTAACATAATCTTCTAATGCCTCTACTTCCTAACAAGAAGAAAGTGTGAGAAAAAATACTCACAAAGCATGAAGAAAACACAACAAAAAATTACATTACATCAAAGAAAATTCACTAGATAAGTGTTTACAAAATCATAAGACAATAAAGAACACAATATTTTGTTTTTTCCCTTTGAAAGATAGATAAAGATCTCTCCCATAAAGTCTCCCGCTAATCCATGCAATGCTCGTACAATTTCGTACAGATTCTCTCAAAATCTCCTCTCCAATATTTCTAGAAAAGGTAGAAATCAATATTTCTACTCCTATTCTAAGATCCCTAAACATTCTATCTATTTTCCCCTCTTCCTCATCTCTTTATCAGAGGCGCCAAGCCCCTCTTTTTAAAGAGAAACAAAAACCACATTTTTTTCCAAGAGACACACCTCTTCACTCTTAGAGACACATCCTTTCATCCAAGAGTCATTCCAAGTGTCTAGATTCGTTGAATCACTCATGGGGGAGTGCATAGCCATCTAGAGCCTTCCAAAATAATCCCAAAACCACCAAAAGTTGTCCAAATTCGTCCAAAACCGTTTCTAGCTCCTAAGCGTTAGTTTCTGGCACTTCGGCTCTGTTTTCCCGTCATTACTGTCGCTTAGGCACCACCCTGTGCGCAGCTCCACAGTTTCACCCCGTTTCAACTCCGTTGCATTCCAGATTCATTACATACAAAATATACATGAAAATAACTTTTCTTTAAAATGTAATTTCATTCAAAAATATATGATAAATATAAAGGAGATTAAACATAGAAAGAAATATTGAAATGTGTCAGGTCAGAATTTTCTTCATTGCTCGTTTTGACTTCAAATTGCACCATTTTTGCTTCTTTTTCTCTAAAAATCTATTTCTTGTACCTGAAAGCAAAATTATACAAAATACCTTCCATTAAAATGCAATATCATTAATTTTTCTAAAAAAATGAGCATAAAATGTATATGAAAAAGTAGTTATTTTTTAGGCGTATCAATATACAACAGATTTCAAAAGCAAGTTGAAATATAAAAATTTTTTTCTGTTGGCGCCAGAGGTACCAAATTTGGCACCTGAGGTGTAAGTGTCTTGAAAATGCTCATATTTACTTGAAACTGCAAAAAAAACCCTGTAAAACCACATTTTTACTGCTTCGGTCGTCTCCTACCTCTAAACCACGGTCGAAACTCAACCTAGAGCTTGCCATTTGGTGGATTTGAGAAGATTTAAAGGCTAAAAAGTCTTGAATTATATCTTCCCTTGGTAAGAGCTTCACTTTAACTTAGAAACATTTAATTTTCACCATGGATTTTTCTTACATTATGGAAACCCAAAAATTTGAGTTTTTATTAAAGAAGTATAAAGAGAACCCATGGTGAAAAGTTTCTTACCAAATATTCCTACTTTTGGAGTTTGATTTATGATATTGTGAATTTATTTGGATTTTATGTGAATTTATTTAGAAATTCCTATGGCTCCAAGAGTGAAGAGAGGAAAGCCTTTAGAAAATTTTGATGTGAGGTGTTTCGTAAAATTGAAGGCTTAGTACAATTATAATACTATGATGGGGACCAGAAAATTTATTCAGGAACATGCATTTTCAAACCCGGGAGGAGAGATTGAAAGGTTGATAATTGCTCAAAAGTGGGAAACCTTTTGCTGCTTCTCCATAATAGTCGTTGATACTACGATTCGAGAATTTTAAGCCAATCTATGGGTGACTACGGATGAGCACATATGTTAGAGGTAAACATGTTGAATTTACTAGAGAAAGAATTAATGCATTTTATGGGTTGCAGAATGAATTTCATTGTGAGTTCATTGCGTTTGTGATTTTTGATTCATCACTTGATGAAGTACTTGCCTGTCTCACTGATGGAAGGGAAGAGATTAAGAATAATCACAAAGTCAATTTTTTCACTTCCATGTTAAATGTCCAATCTAAAGTATGACATTAATTTATCTCTGCAAAATTGTTTCCAACTAATCGCCTGAGTGAAGTAACTAAGGAAAGAGTGACACGCCTAAAAATTACTTGCTTTTCAATATATATTTCATACTCAATTTTAATGATTTTAACGATTTTACACTTTAAAAGAAGTTATTTTGCATATTTTTTGTTTCAGATACAATAAATGAACTTTTGAAGAAAATGAAGCAAAAAAGATGCAATTTGGAGTAAAAACGAGCAAGAAAGAAAATTCTGACTTGGCACATTTCGATATGTCTTTCTATGTTTAATCTATGTTCCATTTCTCACATATTTTTGAATGAAATTACACTTTAAAGAAAGGTTGTTTTCATGTTTATTTTGTAGGTATATCTGTTAGGAGCAAAAAACACTGAAACGAGGCAAAATGGAGCTGAAACAAATCCAAACGAAGCATGATGCAACAATGGAGTTGTTGCAAAGTGGCACATGATGCACCAAACTGGTGCATGATGCACCAAAATCCAGAGAACTGACGCATGATGCGCCAAAACTGGCTCTTGATGCTCCATAGATGACTTTTTGCGGATTAAGGCGGTTTGAGATGAAATTTTGGTGAATTTTCAAAGGTACATTTGTTTTAAACACCCCTTGGAGTGATTCAATGCATCTAGACACTTTGGAAGTTTTTTATGAAGGGATATGTCTCTTGGATCAATGAACACATCTTTTTAATTTAAAAGAGTTGACTTTTGAATAGAATTTTGGAGAAAATTTTGAATTTTTTTCTAGAGGGCAACCTTTTATAAAAGATAGGGAAGTCTAGGGCTTGAAGAGGAGATTTGGAGGGCGTGAGTGGATGTGTGTGTGTGAGTGAGTGTGTGTGTATGTGTGTGTGTTTGTGAGTGGTGTGAGAGAGAGGCAAGGGTTTGTAGATTTTCTTCAAGGATTGTAAGAGAAGAGGAAATGTAAGAGATTTCTTCTTCATTATACTTCTAAGAGAGAATTGAGAGTGCTTGTAAAGAGAGAAAGGCTTTGGAGTGAACATCTAGATTTGCTTGGGCAGGATTGTGAGAAAAGTTGTGTTTTTTTATTTCTTTTGTTTTGTAAACTTGTTTTTATTAATGAAATCCGTGTTTTATCGTATCCTTCTCATGAATTCTGAGTAGTCTTCTTTATCCTCCTCGCTACTTTGTGATATGGTTTTGTGAAGAATTGATTTTATTTTATATGGTTTCAAATGTCAAGAATTTGTGATGATTTGAACCTAGATCTTCATTTACTTTTCAATTTAGCCAATTGAAATGTTAAAAGGTGTTGAGAAACATATGTTCTGAAAGGGCTAAGATTTGTACAACATGGGGGGAATGACATTTGATTTCATGGGAGAGTATTTCATCCATGGGGTTGAGTGCAAATAAATAGGGAAATATACTTTGTTGGATGTAAAATTAGAGATTTTAAAGTGACAGATTAAAATATCCAATTTGGTCCAGTTGATTAGAAATTGATGCAAGATTGTTAGCCCTCAGGTGAGAGAGTAATGGGAGCTCTGGAGTGGCAGTTGGTATCCTCCCAATCTAACCACAGAATTAGGGACCAAACTCTGCATTAGTCAATATTTTTTATGCACTTGGAAGAGGGTAAAGAATAAGAATGCTCCTATTTGCCACAAAATAGTTTTTATATATATTTTCAAATAAATTTAATTTCTTCACAATCCATATACTCATTGTAAAGGGGAAGGATACTTTCTTAAACTTGAACTCTTCGTCACTAAACTTTGTTTGGTCTTTGTAAATTTAATTTTGAAGTCTAGAAATTAGTTTAGAAAACTTAGTTCTTTTATTTACATTTCTGTTATCATTCATTAAACATATTTTAAATTTTCTTTCTTACTTTAATTTTTATAGTTTGCATATTGTGATTTAAGTTATTATCATAAGAATTTCGATCTTCCGAACTAAAACTTGATAGTAGTAGACTATAATTAACCTAAGGGATTTTTTACTACGCTTCTCTGTGGGATTGATATTGGGGTTTTTAAAGAAAGCTCTATATTTCTTGAAGTAATACGTGCACTTGTGTAGAAACACTAATGTGTGAACTATTTTATATATTTTATAAACATTAATTTTGCACATTAGCTACTTAATATAAACTGGGACAAGTTTTTAGCCACATTTTTTAAAGCTAAATTACTGTGTAATTTTGTGACGTGTCAAGTTTTTGGCACTGATACTGAGGATTTAAATTAAAATTAAATACGCATAAAACTAACACACACTAGGGGTGCATCAAAGAGCAATACTAAATTTTTGCATTCAACAAATGAAAGCAGTGGATTTTGATGCTCTTATTTTGCTTAATGCTCAGAGCATTGCTAGAAGTGGGACAACTAGTGGTTTAGGCTTTCTTGCCCTGATTTTCACTTTATGTGAAAAATTAGGAGTAGAATTTTATAAGAATAAAGAAATTGCAACCACTTAAGCCAATTGGAAAACCCACAATGCATAAATTTGAATCATTTGTTGGATCTAGAAGTGGAAGTAGTGATAGACCCTCAATATCAGTTGTTGCATCATCTAATTCCAGTTCTGTTTCACTTAAAAATATTATGGAGCAGCTAATGATTAAGCAATCAGATATTATAGTAATGCAGAACATAATAGGTGGTTTGGAAGCAAGAAATGCTTACAATGATGATTATAAGTAGAGAAGAGTACGACATGACATTGCATATTAAGAGGTGACGGTTAGATTTCTGAGGGGTGATCATACTGTAGAATTTCCTACATGTGTGCAACAAAACGAAGAAGAAGAGGAAGAAGAAGAAGAAGAAGAAGAAGATGAGGAGAAAGATGATGAATGAAGATTTACTGAGTTTTATCTATTTTTATTTTTTGTTGTTTGCTTAATTTTGTTGTTGATATGATTAGAAAAATTTATGTGGTTTGATTGTAGAACAGTTGAACTTGTTTGCGTGTAACTGTAAATTGTAGATTTTTTTTTCCGCATTGTTAGTTTCCTTAATTTACTTTTTATGTCTTTTATTTATCTTTTCTTAGCAAATTCTTTGATATATTATGTTCCAATTAATGTTTTAAACATGTACTTTTTAAATTAGTACCTGCAATATGTCAGAGCCAAGTTTCATATTCAGAATCCTCTACAGGTTAGTTTTATTTTTATGCATTTACTGTTTTCTTTCACCTACACTTTTTATACCACATGCTTTACTTATTATTTAAAAATCTAAGTTTGGGGGAAGGAAAATTTTCTTTAAAAGAAGTAAACTAAATTTTATTTGTCCTCAATTAATTATATTTCTAAAATTAATTTAACATGACCTTGGATATTAGAGTTTAACTTTAAATAACTATATTTTGGTTTGTAAATATTATGGTAAATTTTAGCAAAAATCTTTAATAATGAAGGTCAATTATAGGGTTAAGATATTTAGTATAAAAGAACAAGACTATAATTTTCTATTTGAAGTAAATAAAATTGCATTTTTGAAGTATTAAGAGTCTTAGAGTTTCATATAAGAAAAAAAGAATGAAACTTTATGAAAACTTCAAAGCTAATATGAATTTATAAAGTGAAGGAAGGTAAGAAGTTTTAACTTTAAGAGAGGATAGTGAAGTTCAAAATAAATAAAGGTTATCCTGATATAGTAATCCTCACTTGAAAAAGAAAAGAAAAGAAAGGATTGAAAATGATCCTAAAGAAAAGAATATATNAGAAGATGTCTAATCAAAAATTGACTTCACTTGGATCGACTTGAGGAAAAGAACATTATTACATTTTCTAAACTTGTATTTGAGTATTAGCATCCTTACCAAAAAAGTTTTCATAAAATTCTTTTTCATATGGACATTCTAAGCATCTTTGATATGACAAATTTCAATTCTTCTTGAAATGAATGAAGATTCATAAATCTTTGACTTGATTACTAGGTGTTCTTACACTTGTAGTTTTAACCTAAGTTGTTAAAAGTTTTTCTTAAGTTATACTATTATATTTATTAAACCAAATAATAGAAGTTTATAAGTTAATCTTTATCATAATTCACATTTTTATTTAGTAAAAGAGTCACTTAATAACAAGTAACATTTAAGTTTGAGAGATTTTGATACACCAAAATAATGTGCAATTTTATGTATTCATTTTATGCTTAAATTTGATGATATTGCACTTTAAAGAAATGTGTTTTCATGTTTTGTTATACGTATATTGATTTAGGCATTTGGAGCAAAAAGTAACAAAATAGAGGAAATTTAAAGCCAAAATGGAGCTATTCAACATTCTAGAGCCAGAGGCGCCATTATACAGAGAGCTGGCACCAGAGGCGCCATAAAATGGTGTCAGAGGTGCCCTTTTACACAAAAGCAATGCCAGAAACACCATAATTCACATCAAAATTTAGAGAATAGTGCATACTTCAGTAGGCTGGCGCTAGAAGCGTCAGAGATGAATTGAGGCGAAGTAAGGCGGTTAGTGACTACTTTTGAGCGGTTTTAGAAGGCTCTAATCAATTTAAGCACCCCCATGGAGCGCTGCAATGCATTTAGACACTTTGGAAAGACACTTGAATGAAGAGATATGACCCTTAGATGAAGGGACTTGTCTCTTGGTGCGAGGAGGTGTGCCTTTTGGAAAAAAGGAGGGAATTTTAAATTCTTTTTGAAAGGAAGGATGGCCCTAATTAAAAAGGGAGAGGAGTCTAGAAAATAAAAAGGGGGCTAGTGGTTTGAAGGGAAGAGGGTGGTGACCAAAGGAAAATATGTTGAGATTTTCATACCTATTTTACACTGTTTTTGATGATATTGCACTTTAAAGAAAGGTATTTTTGATGTTTTGCTGCAAGAATGATGAGTTAGGGTCATTAGAGCAAAAATATGAAAAACGGAGCAAATTTGGAGCGAAAATGACCAAAATGTGAATATTTGAACTATGGCGTCGACGGCAAGCCCAACGGCGTCGGCGGACTTTTCCCGAGACTCCAGATTTAATTCACTTAGAAGGCCCATCGATGATATCCTTGAGGCTGTCGACGGCGAGATCGACGGTTATGTCCAACAATTCATTGGGTGAGGATGGATTTTGGAGGGATGCTTAGGAAACTCTTGGGAAAACTCATCCACAACTTTAAAAGAAGTTTTTAGCCGAAAATAGAGAGGTCCTAGAGGTTAGAGATCTTCCATTAGTGTATAAAGAGTTTACTAGAGTGTCTAATTGTGAGGAATTCTTCGAGAGATTGTAAGAATGGAGGAAAAGTGAGAGATTTCTTCCTCCTTACCGCTTCGAAGAGGAATTTTGTGTGTTGTAAATAAAGGAAGAGATTCAGAGGAACTTCTAGGAGTTTACTTGGGGAGAAATTAGAGTTAAGTGTTATTTACTTGTTGTAGTTTGTATGACTTTGCTTTTATATATGAATTTTGAGTTTTGTTGTGACTTCCTCATGAGTTCTGAATAGTTTTATCTGTCTTTCTCCTTGTCTTGAGATTCGTGAAATGGTGATTTGAATTAGTTGAGCCATGAAAATATTAAAGAAATTGTGATGATCTTTTCACTTCGATCTTAATTTACTTCCAATCTGGCCAATTGATTTGTTAAAATATTCAATCTAGCCAATTGATTTGTTAAAATATGTTGAGTTTTACAACTAAAGTGAAGTTTACCAAGAATTGGGAGGTCAAAGCCCTTAGAAATTGGGTGCAAATAAATAGGGAAATGAAATTATCGGGCATAGAATTGGAGATTTTGGAGGTCAAAGCCCTTGGAAGTTGGGTGCAAATAAATAAGGAAATAAAATTATCGGGAGTAGAATTGGAGATATTTGATTTGTTAAAATATGTTGAGTTTTACAACTAAAGTGAATATTACATCCAAGATTCAGGGATAAATTTGTTAAAATATGTTGAGTTTTACAACTAAAGTGAAGATTACATCCAAGATTCAGGGAGCTCAAAGCCCTTGGAAGTTGGGTGCAAATAAATAGGGAAATAAAATTATCGAGCGTAGAATTGAAGATTTTAGAGTGACAGACTAACATCCCCAATTTGGTCCTATCGTTTGGGTGCTGAAGTGTAAATGTTAGCCCTCATGCGAAGGGAACGTGGGAGCTCTGAAGTGAGAGCCGGTATCCTCCTAGCCTAGCCACAGATTCAATAAACAAGCGTAGGATTAGTCAATGTTCTNTTAATATTACTCTCTTTGGGATCGATATTTAGGACTCCATTAGAGCCCTATATTACTTGAGCGATACATATACTTGCATTGATAAGTGTGATTTTGCACAATTATTGAATATTTTATACACATCTTTATCAAATCTATAACTGTTATCAAGTTTTTGGCGACATTATTGAATATTTTATATATACATCTTTATCGAATCTATAACCATTATTAAGTTTTGGTGTCGTTGCTGAGGAATTAAATCTTTTAGCAGCAGTATTAAATAGTTATATTTTTACGATACGTATACTTGCGTTGATAAGTGTGATTTTACAATTATTGAATATTTTATACATCCATCTTTATCGAATCTATAACTGTTATTAAGTTTGTTGATAAGTGTGACTTCACAATTATTGAATATTTTATACATACATCTTTATCGAATCTATAACTGTTATTAAGTTTTTGATATTAAATACTTGTATTTTTAAGCATATATACATTGCTGAGAAATTAAATCTTTTAGCAGCAGTTTTAAATACTTGCATTTTAATCATATATAAAGTCGTTGTCAAGTTTTTGGCGTCGTTGTAGGGGAGTAAACAAGAATCATAATTAGAGTAACAGACAAATTAGGATTATTAGAAAATTTTTACTTGAATTACAACTTATTTTCATACTTAGTTAATTGTTTTACTGTAACTGATTTCAAATTGTATGCGTAAACTTGGACCTGAAAATCTTATACTCTACGATTCAGAATTAGAATGCACTGTTAGGAAAATTAGAAGACTGAGACGAGAACCTAGAAATTCTGATATAATGGAAAACAACATGAAAAAATAAGGAATAGAAAATGAACACCAAACTAGACCCCTACGAGATTATGCAAATCCTACATCAGATGAAATTCACTTATCTATCCAAAATCTTGATGTAGCTGCTAATTCATTTGAGCTTAAACCTGTTATTATCCAAATGATACAAAACAATCAATTTGGAGGTACACCAAATGAAGATCCTAATTTACATCTCGCTAGTTTTTTAGAACTGTGTGCTACCTTTAAATATGACAGTTTCAAACGATGTTGTTAGACTTAGACTTTTTTCCTTTTTCACTTAGGGATAAGGCTAAGATGTGGTTAAATTTGTTAGCACCAGGATCTATTAAAACTTGGGGAGAACTTTCACAGAAATTTCTATCCAAATATTTCCCTTCATCCAAAACTGCTAAACTTATAAATGACGTAACACCGTTCTGTCAGATTGATGGAGAGTCAATATATGAAGCTTGGGAGAGATTTAAAGATCTTCTTGACATAACATCATTCTGTCAGATTGATGGAGAGTCAATATACGAAGCTTGGGAGAGATTTAAAGATCTTCTTAGCATAACATCATTTTGTCAAATTGATGGAGAGTCAATATACGAAGGTTAGGAGAGATTTAAAGATCTTCTTAGGAAGTCCTCATCATTCGTTACCAGATTGTTAATAATTTAAAATTTTATAATGGATTAATAAGATCACTTAGATCTATTATAGATGCTGCAGCTGGTGATTCTTTAATGTCAAAACCTTTTGATGAGGCTTATTCGTTAATAGAAGAGATGTCTACCAACAATTTTCAAGGGCCCTCTGAAAGGGTAAATCCTAAAAGAGTAACTAGTATCCATGATTCTGATGCAATATCTATGTTAGCTTCGCAGATTGCTGCAATATCAAAGAAATTAGATCATTATGGAATGAATTATTCTCCAACACCTACTATGATGGAAGATAATTCATCCGGGCAATTTGTGGATGTTCAACCTTCATATGAGACTTTAAATGCTATTAATAAACCCAACAACCCTTATTCGAGCTATTATAACCCAGGTTGGAATAATCATTCAAATTTCAATTGGAATAACAATTCTGCTACAAACCAACAATGGGCGAAAAACCCAGTGAACCCATTAGGAAATTCATCCAACCAAGGAAATGTTAATTATAGACATTCTTATCCTCCGGGATTTAACAGTAACACTCAAATTAAGGAAAAAAAGTTGTCTATGGAAGAGCTGATTTTAAGCATGGGTCAATAATTGCATAATCAAGGAAATCAATTACAAATTTAAGGAAATCAATTACAAAATCAAGGAACTGCTTTTAAGAATATTGAAAATCAATTAGGGCACATCGCTATTATGCTTAGTAACCGAACATTAGGAACTTTTCCTAGTACCGTAGAACCAAATCCTAAAGATCAAGGAAAAGAACAAATCAAAGCGATGCAATTATGAAGTGGAAAAGAATTGGAAACAAGAGTACAAAAAGAAATGAAAACTGAAAAAGAGAAAGTGGATACCGAAAAAGAAAAGAATCATGAATACAGAATATCCACTTACACCAATAAAAATTATTGTGGAGAAACCTCCACCACCGTTTCCTCAAAGATTGAAGCAACACAAACAGAACAATTTTCCAAGTTTTTAGAAATTCTTAAGAAGTTAACAGTAAACATTCCCTTCGTTGAAGCTTTAGAGCAAATGCCCAATTATGTGAAATTTATGAAAGATATTCTCTCTTAAGAAATTAACGGTAAATATTCCCTTCGTAGAAGCTTTAGAGCAAATGCTCAATTATGTGAAATTTATGAAAGATATTCTGAACAAGAAAAGGAAGTTCACAGATAATGAAACTGTTGCACTTAGCGAAGAGTGTAGTGCAATTATTTGGAAAAAGCTTCCTGAAAAATTAAAAGATACTAGTAGTTTCACTATACCGTGTGTTATCGGTGAAAATTTTTATGAAAGAGCTTTATGTGGGAGCCAGCATTAATCTTATGCCTCTATCAATTTTTAAAAGATTAGGATTATGAGAAGTCTCACCTACTTCTGTAACTCTTCAGTTAGCGGATCGTTGAGTTACATATCCTAAGGGAGTTATAGAAGATGTGTTAATAAAAGTTGATAAATTTATCTTTCCTGTGGATTTCATTATTTTAGATATGGAGGAAGATAAATAAATATCTATCATTTTAGGGAGACCATTTTTAGCTACTGGAAAAGCTATGATAGATGTTCAAAAAGGAGAATTAACTATGAGAGTTAACAATCAAGAAGTGACATTTAACATTGCAAAATCTATGAAATACTCCGCTGTTGAAAGAAATAATGAATGTTTTCGTAGGGAAATTAGTGAACGTCTATTGAATGAACATTTTAAAGAATATTTTGAAGAGAAAGAACAAATTGAAGATAGTGATGAAGTTACTTTGGACGAAATAGAAAATGAAGAATTAAATTATGTTCCGGAAAGATTTGAAATGTTGGATATTACAAAAAACACTGATAAGAATCTAGTTCCGTAAATTATAAAACCAGCTGAACTTGAGTTGAAAATGTCACCTAACCATTTGAAGTATGTGTTTCTGGGAGACTCATCTACATTACATGTTATTATATCTTCAGAATTAAATGATTTGTAAGAGCAAAGACTGTTAGATACATTGAAAAGATATAAGAAAGCTTTTGGTTGAACCTTAGCTAATATTAAGGGAATCAGTCCTTCGATCTGTATGCACAAAATTATACTAGATGAACAATATAAAGTTAAGGGAATTAGTCCTTCAATCTGTATGCACAAAATTATATTAGATGAACAATATAAACCATGGATATTAAAGGAATCAGTCCTTCAATTTGTATGCACAAAATTATATTAGATGAACAATATAAACCAAGAGTAATCCACAAAAGAGATTAAAGCCGATGATGAAAGAAGTAATTAAGAAGGAAATTTTGAAATGGTTAGACACTAGAATTATATATCCATAAAGAAGATTAAACTCAATGATGAAAGAAGTAGTTAAAAAGGAAATTTTAAAATAGTTAGATACTTGAATTATATATCCTATTTCAGATAGTGCGTGGGTAAGTCCAATTCATTGTGTTCCTAAGAAAGGAGGAGTGACTCTTGAAATAAAAGAAGATAATGAATTAATACCTATCAGACAAGTTACTAGGTGGCGTATTTGCATTGATTATAGAAAATTAAACACTGTCACCAGGAAAGATCACTTCCCTTTACACTTTTTAGATCAAATAGTAGATAGACTTGTTGGGCACAAATATTTTTATTTTTTAGATGGATATACCAATTACCATCAAATTTTTATTGCTCCTGAGGATCAAGAAAAGACAATATTTACTAGTCCTTTTGGAACTTTAGCTTTTCAAAGAATGCCTTTTAGATTATGTAATGCACCTGCAACATTCCAGAGATGTATGATACCTTATTTAGTAAGTTAATTGATGATGGATTGGAAGTATTTATGGATGATTTCTCTGTATTTTATATTTTAATAAGTTAATTGATGATGGATTGGAAGTGTTTATGGATGATTTCTCTGTTTGGAACATCATTTGACGCATGCTTAAATTATCTTGAAAAGGTTTTGGAGTTATGTGAAAGAACTAATTTAGTTCTAAATTGGGAGAAATGTCAATTTATGGTTGCAGGAGGAATTGAGTTAGGACATAAAATTTTGGAAGATTGTACGGAAGCAGACCCTGCAAAAATTTAAGTTATATTTAAACTAACACTTCTTACTAATGTAAGAGAGGTTAGGAGTTTTCTTGGACATGTTGGATTTTACAGACGTTTTATTAGAATGTAAGAGAGGTTAGGAGTTTTCTTGGACATGTTGGATTTTACATGCGTTTTATTAAAGAATATTTTAAAAAATTATTAAACCTTTACGCCAACTTTTAGAAAAGGACAAGAAATTTGAATTTACTGAAAACTGTTTAAATGCCTTTAAGTTATTAAAGAAAAAATTAATCACAACCCCTATTATAGTTTCACGTAACTAGGAGAAACCATTTGAACTGATGTGTGATGCTAGTGTTTATGCTATTGGAGCTGTTCTTGGACAAATGTATGAAAAATTTATTAAGGTTATATATTACGCTAGTAAAACTCTTAATTATGCTCAAATTAATTATATTGTTACTGAAAAAGAGTTACTGGCTATTGTGTATGCTTTAAACAAATTTAGATCTTATTTAATTGGGACTAAATCTATTGTGCACACTGATCACTCTGCTATTAAATATCTGATGTAAAAGAAGGATGTCAAACCAAGGTTAATTGGTCACTCTGCTATTAAATATCTGATGCAAAAGAAGGATGCCAAACCAAGGTTAATTAGATGGATTACTATTAAATATCTGATGCAAAAGAAGGATGCCAAACCAAGGTTGATTAGATGGATACTTTTGAAAGAATTTGATTTTGTGGTTATTGATAGAAAGGGAACTGATAATCAAATTATTGATCATTTGTTCTTATGCAAAAGAAGGATGTCAAACCAAGGTTGATTAGATGGATACTTTTGATGCAAGAATTTGATATGGTGATTTATAGAAAGGGAACTGATAATCAAATTGCTGATCATTTGTCGAGATTAGAAAACCATGAATTATGACACCCCAGAAAGGAAACTGATAATCAAATTGCTGATCATTTGTCGAGATTAGAATATCATGAATTATCTGACACCAATAACAAAATTACAGACAGTTTTCCTGATGAACAACTTTATAATATTAATGAGTGAAAAATATCATGGTATGCTGATATTGTTAATTATATTGTAAGTGATATTTTGCCACCTATGCTGACACTGCAACAACAAAGAAAATTCATTCATCATGCAAAAGCATATTTTTGAGATGAGCCTTATTTATATAAATAATGTAAGGATCTTATTATGAGAATATGAGACCTTATGAAGAAACTTAGCTAATCATTCAGAAATGTCATGATTTTGAATTTGGAGGACATTTTGGGATTGATAAAACTGCTTATAAAATTTTACAAGCTGGATTTTATTGGCCTACTATCTTTAGAGATGTTTATAGATACATAAAAACTTATGATTGATGTCAACGAGTAGGCAATATATCTAGAAGAAATGAAATGCCTCTGAATTTCATGTTAGAAGTTGAGATCTTTGATGTTTGGGGATTAGATTTCATAGGACCATTTATTCCTTCATTTGGAAACTTATACATATTAATTGCAGTATACTACGTTTCAAAGTGGATTGAAGCACAAGCTTTACCTTGTGACGCTAAAAGTGTTTCAAAATTTTTAATGAAAAATATTTTCACTAGATACGGAATGCCTAAAATGATTATCACTGACGGAGGATCCCATTTTAGGAATAAATACATTCAGAGATTGGCAGAAGAGTTTAATATTATTCATAGAATCTCTACTGTCTATCACCCTCAAACCAGTGGGTTAGTAGAAGTTTCTAATAGAGAGATTAAACAAATACTTGAAAAGACTGTAAACCCTAGTAGAGTAGATTGGTCCACTAGACTGGATACCGCATTATGGGCTTACAAGACTATTTATAAAACTCCTATTAGAATGACTCCTTACAGACTGATTTTTGGAAAGATTTGTCACTTATCAGTAGAATTGGAGCATAAAACATATTGGGCGATTAAAGAATTCAATTATAATTTGAAAGATGCTGGTGAGAAGAGATTGTTACAATTGAATGAATTAGAAGAATTAAGAAATGAATCTTATGATAACGACAAAATTTATAAGGAGAAACTAAAGTTATGGCATGAACGGAAGATTAACCAGAAGAAATTTGAACCAGGATAAGAAATTTTGCTTTACAATACTAGGCTGAAGTTATTTCCTGGGAATTGAAGTCTCGTTGGTTAGGACCCTTTACTGTGACTCAAGTTTATACTTATGGAGTTGTTGAAATTGAATATCAGAAGACTGGAAATAGATTTAAAGTGAATGAACATAGATTAAAACCGTATTTTGAGGGTAAAATATCAAACTAAAGAGGTTTTAATGATCATTCAACCTAAATAATACCTGAATAGGTCGGGCTGACGATGTTAAACCAAGCGCTTTATGGGAGCCAACCCACAATTATCTTTATTTATATTACGATTACAATAGTTTTTATTTGAAATTATTGTTATTTTGTGGTAGTATTGAACTCTACTACTCTTATTTACCCTTGAATCATCATAAAAATTTGATCTGGGAAAAATTGGAACGCATTCGGACAAGAGCGAAATTGTGTAATTTTTGCCTTGGGCGCCGACGGAGGATTTTTCCCGAGAGTCCAGATAAATAAATAATAAAGGCTCACCGACGACGCCCTCGACGCCGCCGACGGAGAGACTGGCGGGATGGCAGTTTCTGGAGTTTGAATGGCGGTTTTTGGCTGTTTTTAGGCGGGAGTTACCCCTTTTAAACTCTCAAATTCAATTCCTAAGTTCATATTTCCCCTAAAAATGATGTGAAATTCCACCAAATTCATTCCTATGGCGTCTATTTCCCCTGAAAAATCCCAAAATGGGAGTGTTTAATCGAAGGAAGTTCATTAATGCGGAGCGCAATGAAGCTTCAACAAGGTACTGGTGAAGAAAAGATTAATCAAGGAATGAGGATTCGTAAATCGAGGATTGAATAATTCCTCAACGTCAATTGAAGAGATGATCGTGCGGCGAAGATAGGAATGTTGTGTTATACTACCGCCACCGTGGTTGTTCCGGTGGTAAAGGAATTTTATGCTAATTTGCATGGAATCAACCAGGGAGTCGTCTATGTGTGAGGTAGATGGATAAATTTTACTCTTGCACGGATCAATGAATTATATGTGATCGAGAACGTTCATGTCTGCCATTATTCCAACTTCGTCCCTACAAGAAACCAGATGAATGAGATTTACCAATATTTAAGGGACAAAATTGAAGACTGGGAAATGAGAGAAAACGTGTATGTTAGTTTTTCTGCGACACTCCTAAATCTTGTTTCAAAACACTGGCACTTCTTCATTTCTGCAAAACTGTTACCAACAATGAAGATCAGTAAAGTTTCTAAAGAAAGTGTTATTCTAAATTACTGCATCCAAATAGGACTACCGATCGATATTGAATCGATAATTGTGAAGTCTGCTTTGGGCCTGATCATTCATGGATCAACTTATGGGCTTGGACACCCTTCCACAATTTTCTCACTCTGATTCAGTTCCATGTGTTCTGCGAAAATTGGAAAAAGGTACTTCTATCCTTGGAAGCCTTTGGACCCAACTGAGAGATTCCCAGCTTTTGAAGGAAAGAATGATGGCCATATTATGGTGGATCAATTGTCTCAGAATTTACTGCCGATTCAACCTTTAGTTCCGGACAAGACTCTTGTGATCCTGCGCAGAATCAAGAAATTAGAGAAGGAGGTACAAAATGTTATGAATGCAATTAAAATATCTCTGATTTCTTTAATTATCTAGACTGGAGAATGAGAGAACATTTTTCTCACTCTGGACATATAGAAGATAGTTTGATATGACTGATGAGGAGGATGAAATTAATAGAAGAGGATTCTACTAAAGAATTTCCATATCGACCCTTCTATAACCTCTTCGTTCATGTGCAAGCAATGAGTGATCTCAGAGGAGAATCTAACACTAAATCTGATGAATAATAGATTTATATTGCTACCTGCCTATCTATGTGTGTAATTTAATTTGAATTTTGCATTTGCTTTGCTTTAGAATTTTCTTTTAGATCTTTGTATAGTTGAAACTAAGCATAAGATGTTTGTTTTCAGCGTTTTGAGTGTTGTGACTTGGATTGCGACGCTGAATTGATGTATGAGGTTGAGAAAATACCAAACTTAGGTGTGTTATGTAACATATATTGTAACTCTTGGAATTTATGAAAATGTGATGTTTTGTGTTGTGAAAGTTTAATTGTGATAAGTACATCATTTAATCACTTAAAATTTTGAAAGTTTATTTGTGATAAGTACATCATTTAATCACTTAAAATTATGTCTATAATGATTGAAATGTCGTTGAGGCTTAAAATTGATTGAAATCGCAAAAATCCAGAAATTGAACCAAATCAATAGAGCCCGCCGACGACACCCTCGACGCGGCCGACGACGGACTTTACCCGAGACTTAGGATATAATTTCAATAGAGCGCGCTGACAGCGCTGAAGACCCAGCCGACGGTGAGATCCCAAAAAACACCTTTAACCGTGATTTTGACCAGTCAACTGCCACTATTCATCATCCCCTTCCTCTAAAAAATGCGACTTTTGACCTAGGGCTTGAGAGATCTTGGATTGGGAGGCGATTTCAAGGCATTTAGACACCAGATTTGATCATCTCTAGGTAAGAGCTTCACTGCAAACTAAAAATATTTGTTTTCACTATGAATTTCTTTCACATTGAGTAGATCCAAAAAATTTGAGGATGTGAAGAAAATATTAGGAAAAAATTCATGGAACTTAGTTTTGAACTCTTAGAATCACTCTTGGAAGCCATTATTTGCATATTTGAAGTATATTTTAGAATCTTTCTATAATTGTGATTAGATTTAAATGGCTCCACGACAAAAGAGACAACTTGAGTTTGACGAGTCTCGCTTCGTTAATGCGAAGGCTCAATCAAGGTTTACTTCAGTGTTTGAAGGAAAAAAGTGTCTACAAGATAGAGTTTTTGAGAGTCCGGGAGGAGAAATTGAACAAATTATTACCGAGCGAAGGTGGAAAAACTTCTGTTTCACCACCAATAAGTCAGCTGCAAATATTGTGAAAGAATTCTATGCCAACATGTTCTATTCTGAAGACGGAATCATTTGAGTGTGGGGATTTCCTGTTGAATTTAATGCCGCCCGCGTTAACACCTTTTACGAAGTCCCAAACTCTTATAGCTGCCATTATGATACCTTCAGTACGATGGAAGGCCCCCTGAATGATGTGATCAACTTTCTCACTAATGGAAAAGGAACGTGGAATATAAAACAACGAGAACGGGTAAATTTTTTTGCTTCCATGTTGAATGTCACCTCTAAAGCGTGACACTATTTTATTTCCTCTACTCTGTTACCGGCCTATCTCCATAGTGAGGCAACAAGTGATAGAGCTATTCTAAATTTCTGTATTCAGAATAATAAAAATATAAATGTGGGGAGAATCATTTTTAAGAATATATTGACTACGGCAAGGAGTGAAACAAGTGGAGGTCTAGGACATCCTGGTCTTATTTATGCACTTTGCCAACTTTCTATGAGTGAAACAAGTGGAGGTCTAGGATATCCTGACCTTATTTATGCACTTTGCCAACTTTTTGGAGAGAAACAAGTGGAGGTCTAGGACATCCTGAACTTATTTATGCACTTTGCCAACTTTCTGGAGTGGAAGCTGGAGGAGATGATGAATGGGTTTACCTCATGAAACCCATCAATAAAGCTAATTTGAAAACTTATGAATCCCATGAAAAATGGAGAACAGGGAGTAGGAGTCAAGAACCTTCTACTAGTACAGATGTCCCCTCTACAAGTTATGACCTTCCTTCTTCTAGTTCTCCTACCCTAACTGACTTGATGAATGAGTTGACCTTGTAGCGAAAATGTGTAGAATTAATAAATGAAATGATTGAAGGTTTAGAACGTCGATATGATTATGACAGTGAGTACCTTCATAGGTATTCAAATTTTGAGATAGCTTACTACGAAGCTCAGGCCCGACACTACAGAGGTGAGCCTGATGTTACTTTTCCTGAAGCCGATATACTCAGTATCACCCAATCTACCTGCTGATCAAGGAGACAAAGACATAGTTTGGGATTTTGATATCTGAATATAATTGATGTACTTCTACTTTTATCTTTGTAATCTTTTGTAATAGAAATGGATGTTTGTGTGCATTTGTACTTTTTATTTTTATTGTTGTAATTAGATAATTTTAATTATTATTATAATAGTTAGTGTGGTAGTTAAAATTTGCATGTGTAGGATAATAGATGTTGATTAGTACTTTGTGAATTGTAATGTGATTTGATTTTCCTTTTTGCATTTTAATTGTAATTGTCTTTTGTTTAGTATTGTACATATGTTAGTGAATTATTGTGTTTGTTTAATGTTTTAGTTTTGCACTTATTTCAAAATTTCATTACCCAACAATTTCTCTAATGATTTATATTATAGAAAGCTCCTAATGTTACAGACCAGGTGAAGTAGAGAATTTTGAGAAGGACCGCAAAAATTTCAGAATGATGAAAATGCCTAAAATACTGAGGTATGATTTATATTAGAAGGACTGCAAAAATTTTAGAATGATGAAAATGCCTAAAATACTGAGGTATAATTTATACTTAGAGTTTTTCTTTCCACGTGTATCATTTCATATTGAAAAATTTAAGTTTGGGGAAGGGAAGAAAAAGATTAACTATTAGATGTACTCTATTTAAATATTTTCAAAAATTATTAATATGATTTTATATAGTGAATTTAATTCAGGTAACTATATTTTGTAGCCATTTAAATATTATGGTAGATTTAAAGAAATATTTTTGTAATCAAAATTAATTTTGTAGATTAAAGATATTTTAGTATAAGAGAATAAGACTATAGTTAACTATTAAGTAAAAGAAACTATATTTTGAAGTGTTAAGAATCTGGAAATTCAATTTGAAAAGAAAAAGATTGGGGCTCAATGATGTAAAAGCTATGAAATTTTTATAAGATAAAGGAATGCTTTGAGTTTCAAATTTAGGGAAAGAAAGGTGATGTTTAAAATCATTAAAGGCTATCCAGATATAGTAATCCTCACTTGAAAAAGGAAAAATAAGGGATTGGGCTATGTAATATTTATAAGGTAAAGGAATGCTTTGAGTTTCAAATTTAGGGAAAGAAAGGTGATGTTCAGAATCATTAAAGACTATCCAGATATAGTAATCCAAACTTGAAAAAGGAAAAAAGAAAGGATTGACAACAATCCCTGAAAAGAAAAGAAAAATATATGGGATTGAAAGCAATCCAAATGAAAAAGAGAAAAGAAAGAAAAAAATATGAAGGTGAGGAGAAGCTTGAGGATATGCCTAATCAAAAATTGGCTTCACTGGACCTACCTAAAGGGAAAACCTAATTACATTCCTGAACTTATATTTATAGAATATCATCTTTTAATAGTAATATTCTCATGAAGTTTCTATCATTTGAATATTTTAAGTGACTTGATATTACAACATCTATATCTTTTACTAGTAGAGTTCTCATGAAGTTCCTATCTTTTGAATATTCTAAGTGACTTAATTTTACTAGTAGTGTTCTCATGAAGTTCTTATCATTTGAATATTCTAAGTGACTTAATATTACAACATATAGTCATTCTTGGACTGGACCTACCTAAAGGGAAAACCTAAATACATTCCTGAACTTATATTTATGGATTAACATCTCTCGACCTACCTAAAGGGAAAACCTAAATACATTCCTGAACTTATATTTATGGATTAGATCTTTTCTAAAGGGAAAACCTAATTACATTCCTGAACTTATATTTATAGAATATCATCTTTTAATAGTAATATTCTCATGAAGTTTCTATCATTTGAATATTTTAAGTGACTTGATATTACAACATAAATAAATCTTTTACTAGTAGTGTTCTCATGAAATTCGTATCCTTTGAATATTCTAAGTGACTTAATATTGCAACATATAGTCATTCTTGAAATGAATAGANGGGTTATTAGAGCAAAAAGATGCAAAAAGGAGAGAATTTGAAGCGAAAAGGACCAAAATGTGAAGATTTGAACTAGGGCGCCGACGGCGAGCCCGACGACGCCGACGGTGGACTTTTCTCGAGACTCTAGATTTAATTCACTTAGAAGGCTCGTTGACGGCGCCCTCGAGGCCGGCGACGGCGAGATCAGCGGTTATGTCCAATAATGCATTGGATGAGGACGGATTTTGGAGGGATGCTTAGGTTACTCTTGGAAAAACTCATCCACAACTTTAAAAGAAGCTTTTGGCCAAAAATAGAGAGGTCTTGGAGGTTAGAGAGGTTCCATTAGTGTATAGAGAGTTTACTAGAGTGTCTAATTGTGAGAAATTCTTCGAGAGATTGTAAGAGTGGAGGGAAAGTGAGAGATTTCTTCGTCCTTACCGTTTCAAAGAGGAATTCTGTGTGCTGTAAAGAAAGGAAGAGATTCAAAGGAACTTCGAGGAGTTTGCTGAAGAAGAATTCTGTGTGTTGTAAAGAAAGGAAGAGATTCAGAGGAACTTCGAGGAGTTTTCTGGGAGAAATTAGAGATAAGTTTATTTATTATTGTAGTTTCTATGACTTTGATTTTATATAGGTGAAATTAGAGATAAGTTATTTACTTGTTGTAGTTTGTATGACTTTGATTTTATATATGAAGTCCGCTTCGAAGAAGAATTCTTGCTGCTTCGAAGAGAAATTCTGTGTGCTGTAAAGAAAGGAAGAGATTCAGAGGAACTTCAAGGAGTTTTCTTGGGGAAAGTTAGAGATAAGTGTTATTTACTTGTTGTAGTTTGTATGACTTTACTTTTATATATAAATTTTTGTGTGCTATAAAGAAAAAAAGAGATTAAGAGGAACTTTGAGGAGTGTTCTTGGGGAGAAATTAGAGAAAAGTTATTTACTTGTTATAGTTTGTATGGCTTTGATTTTATATATGAATTTCAAGTTGTGACTGTAAAGAAAGGAAGAGATTCAGAGGAACTTCAAGGAGTGTTCTTGGGGAGAAATTTAGAGGTTATTTATTTTTTGTAGTTTGTATGAATTTGCTTTTATATATGAATTTCGAGTTTTATTGTGACTTTCCCATGAGTTCTGAGTAGTTTTCTCTGTCTTTCTCATTATCTTGAGATTTGTGAAATTGTGATTTGAATTAGTTGAGCCATGAAAATGTTAAAGAAATTGTGATGATCTTTTCACTTCGATCTTAATTTANGGAGATTTCTTCTTCATTACATTTCTAAGAGAGAATTGAGTGTGATTGTAAAGAGAGAAAATGCTTAANTGTAGAGTGACAGACTAAAATCCTCATTTCGGTCCTATCATTTGGGTGCTGAAGTGTAGATGTTAGCCCTCAGGCGAGGGGAACGTAAGAGCTCGGAAGTGAGAGCCGGTATCCTCCCAGCCTAGCCGCAGATTCAGTAAACAAGCATAGAATTAGTCAATGTTCTTTATGCCTGGACCAAAGGGTAAAGAATAGGTATGCTCCTATTTGGCATAATACAATTTGAACTGATTCACTTTATCCATTCACTATAATTTCTTGACAAGGAGAATGATGTTTTCTTATATATTGAATATCACATTAAAAACTTTATTATTATAATTAGTTATTTAAGAGTTATTAAAATTACATATTTATTTCAATTGCTTATTAGTGACAGATAAGCAATTTGAATTCCATTGTTGCGATTGAGTATTGCTTTTCTAAAATCTTAGTTTGTAGCTTCTAAAATTACTCCCTGTGGGATCGATATCTAGAACTCCATTAGAACCCTATATTACTTGAGCGATACGTATACTTGCGTTGATAAGTGTGACTTTACCATTATTGAAATTTTTATACATACATCTTTATCGACTCTATAACTGCTATTAAGTTTTTGGTGCAGTTGCTGAATTATATACATCCATCTTTATCGAATCCATAACTGTAATTAAGTTTTGGTACAGTTGCTGAGGAATTAAATCTTTTAGCAGCAGTATTAAATCTGTCCATATTTATCTTATATTTTAAGCATATATAAAGTCGCTGTGAAGTTTTTGGCGCCGTTTCATCCATATTTATCTTATATTTTAAGCATATAAAAAGTCACTGTCAAGTTTTTGGCGCCGTTGTCAGGGAGTGATTGAGTGAGTAAATCTTTATCGAATCTATAACTGTTATTAAGTTTTGGTGCAGTTGCTGAGGAATTAAATCTTTCTTTATCGAATCTGTAACTGTTTTTAAGTTTTTGGTGTCGTTGCTGAGGAATTAAATCTTTTAGCAGCAGTATTAAATACTTATTTTTTTAAGCATATATAAAGTCACTGTCAGGTGGCGTGAGAGAGAAGTCTTGGGAGAAGAGAGGATTTTCTTCTAGAGTTGTAAGAGGAGAGGGAAGGTGGGAGATTTCTTCTTCATTACATTTCTAAGAGAGAATTGAGTGTGATTGTAAAGAGAGAAAATGCTTAAAGGGAACTTCAAAGGATTTGCTTGAGAAGGAGTGTGAGATAAGTAGTGTTCTTTCTTTTCTTTGTTTTGTAAACTTGTTTCTATATATAAAATCTATGTTTTTTCATATCCTTCTCATGAATTCTGAGTAGTCTTCTTTGTCCTTCTTCCTACAATAAGATATGATTTTTTGAAGAATTAATTTTGTTATGTAAGGTTTTTAATGTCAATAAATTATGATGAATCATGCTCTGATCTTCATTTACTTTTCGATCTGACCAATTGAAATGTTAAAATTTGTTGAAAAACATAAGATCTGAAAGGGCCATACTTTCTACAACAAGGTAAGAGTCACATTCAATTTCATGGGTGAGAATGTAGTCCATGGGGTTATATGCAAATAAATAGGGAAATTTACTTTGATGGGCAGAATTGGACATTTTAATGTGACATATTAAAATCCCCAATTTGGTACAGTTGCTTGAAAAATAAAGCGAGATTGTTAGCCCTCGGGGGTGGGAGAAGTGAGTGCTTTGGAGTGACAGCCAATATCCTCTCAACCAAACCACAAAATTAGGGACTAAATCCTGGATTTGTCAATGTTCTTGATGAACTCTCAAAGGGTAATGAATAATATTGCTCCTATTTGACACAATACAATTTTATATGTATTTTAAATGATTTTAATTACTTCACAATCCATAAACTCATTGTAAAGGGGAATAAAGCTTTCTTAAATTTTAACTCTTCATTACAAAACTTTATTTAATATTTATAAGTTTACTTTTAAAGTTTAGCAAATAGCTTAGTTAACTTAGTTTTTTAAACTGCATTTTATCTAGCATACAGTAAATTTACTTTAGATTTGTTTTGGGTACTTAAGTTTTGTAGTTTGGATATTGTGTTTTACATTATAACTATAGGATTTCCAACTCCCTATGGGGTCGATACTTAGGGCTCCATTAGAGCCTTTTATTACTTGAGCGATACATATATCTACATTATTATTACAGTTTAACAACTTAAAGATTTTAAAAAATAAAATTATTTATACTAAATTTATTTTTGTTGGGATTGAACTGCATATTTACTATTTGTGATATCGTGTGTGTATTGTAATTTTGAAAGATATTTGCAACACACCACAAAAACTGTGCATCAATAATTCCCCCCAAGTTCTGCTAGATTCAGGTGCTAACGAGTTTAACCACATCTTAGCTTTATCCCCTAATGAAAAAGGAAAAATTATAATTCTAATGACATTATTTGACACTCCGTCATATTTAAATGCAACACACAATTCTAGAAAACTAGCAAGATGTAAGTTAGGACCTTCAGTAGGTGTTCCCCCAAATAGATTATTTTGTATCATTTGGATAATAACATGTTTAAGCTCAAATGAATTAGCAGCTACAATAGGGTTTGTATACTCAAATGAATTTTATTTGCTGTAGGATTAGCATAATCTCTTAAAGGTCTTTGATGATGTTCATTTTCATGGATTATTTAAGTTTGTAGCCATTTTGTTCAAATTTTCCAACTCTTTATTATTTTTGAATTTTTCTAATAGTTCTTTCTAACTCCGAATCATAAGGTACTAAACCGTTAGATCTTAAACTATGCATATATAAACACAATAAACAATTAAAATAAGGAAACACACTAAAATATAAAAATATTAATTAAACTCGAATAAGTTTTACAGTTTAAACAAAGTCTTCTAAATTATAAAGTAATTTACCGTTAATCCCCCGCAACATTGCCAAAAACTTGATGTTGTGTTTTTGTCCTTCTGCGAAATTACTAGATTGTCATCCGAGAAAGGGACAAGTCCTTCGGTTGTCCTATACCTAACACAACCAATAATCAATGTAATAGAGGTCATTGTACCTCTCTTATCATGACTTTTTGGTTACACGCTTCGCACGGGTCCGAAAGCGTATCACACCCTCATAAATGAATGTGGTAGATATCCTTGTCCCACTCATCCTAAATTATATTGGTAGATACCCTTTTACGGAATTTGAGTTTAGCTTTAAGGCTAAGCATTTTATGGTTAGCGCATTTTGCTTAACTAACCTTCGCAATATCTTGATTGACTGATGTCAATTTCGATTGATACATATCATATGCAGGGAAACTGTGCACTTTTCTAAGGATTCTTTTCAGGTACACATTTCATGCAGGTCCAAATTAGTGTCGCACTCATCATTGTAGAAGAACCCCTTATTGTTGGGTCATCCTTCTTGTCTATCCTATTTGATATTTTAGCTCGATAAATTTTTATTAGCCTATCAAAACGACATGTCATATCATTTTGGGCCACTTCGGTTCTCTACCTGATCCATGTTTTCTAGCTAGAATATTTCGATGTCCGATATTTTCCCCAAATAGAGTTACCTTAGCCAATTCTTAGAAATATTCATTGATACTTTCTCATCAAGAGATACTTTACTAGTTTTAAGGAATCCACAAAGAAAGTTACTTTTCTAGTGCTTGCGGAAGCACTCTATAGTTAGACTGTTGTGCTACCTAAACTTTATGATATTGTTAGTTTACTCAGTTGATTTAGTTCACTTGATTGAAAGTCATGTTGTATCTATTGTTCATCTGATTTGTGTCTTATTGAGATATTCCATACCTCTCCAACGAGAGTTATCTTGCTAGCTTTGGAGGGATCTTCAGTGAAGTTATCTTGCTAGTGCTTGTGAAAATAAACTTGTGGTTGGACCATCTTGATTATCCATTAATTCTTATTGCCCTATCGAGAACATGCTATATCGGGTTTCTAACCGATCCATGTTCCATTCGACTACCTCAATACCTAACTATATTGTGATGTTTTTTCTTTTGGTGGGCTCAACTCAAACAGTTGAAGCTGACATCCCTCCGAAGGATCATCTCATCTTGCTAAGATTGTCTTGTTCATCTAACAAATATTTTGAACATGCCACCTTGGGCTATTTGGCCACGTGGTCACTTGTTCAATGTATTACTCGATGAGAATTATATCAATTTTTCAGTTAGTTCTTTGAATGAGAGCATCTTTGCTTGTTGGGATTACTCATGTTATTCTAGACTTTTACATAAACTAGACTACCTTGGCTATCTAATCTGATGTTGTATATTGTCGAGATATGGACTTCCTTGACTATTTGATACATGATTGGGATACATATCTCCTTAACTATTTGATATATAGTTAGGATGCATACCTTCTTGACTATTTTCTTCATCGAGATACATATCTCCTTCACTATTTGATATATAATGAAGATACATATCTCCTTGTCTATTTTCTTGGTCGAGATACATATCCCCCCGACTATTCGATAATGTTCCAACTGGCGAAACTATCATTCTTATTTGGCTAGCTCTTGATGAGAGTGCCTTATTTTGAGACACATCAAGCTTTATAGCAGCTTGATCATAAAGTTTCTTGAATCATATGAATCTTTAGTCAAATCTTTTACTAGAGCATCTTTGGCGTTATATCCATTTGATGTATTTCCATTGGGTTATATGAAGTAGACATATCATGAGATAATTTCAGAAGTAATTGTGCATGGTCATGCTGATGTTGAGGCCAATAAGCTCTACGTGATCATTTATTATGTACTCTTTATTATTATACTCCTGGTTGGGATGCAGGTTGATGCTCAATCATGTTGATCCCATTGTAAACAATGATATTGTTATATATATATATATATATATATATTACTTT
>JXCR01146164.1:8024-30635 GCA_002079205.1 Phalaenopsis hybrid cultivar
TATATATATATATATATATATATATATATATATATATATATATATATATGTATGTATGTATGTATGTATTAGGGTTGGTTCGCATGTAAAGTAGAAATGGTTGACCATTTTTGTAATGTATGTATGTATGTATATATGTAAAGCCTTTTTGTAATGTGTGCAAAGTAGAAAATCCGTATTGACCATTTTTATTAGGGTTGGTTGGTTGCTCGTGTTTCTTATTAAGGGAGGATTTTAAATTGCAGTTCTTGTTGTTGGCAGCCTTTGTTAATAATGCCAAACTTTGTATGGGTTTGTTGGTAATTATGGCTCTCATTCTTTATTGAGAAAAAATATTTTTTTTCAAGAATTTGTTCCTTAGTAACTTCAATCTCTATGTTTAGTCCATAAAAAATCATAAATTCAGTCTTTTTTAACAGACCTTTCAAGAAAGGCCTCATGTTTGCTGCTGTCCATTTAGATGCTTTTGTAATGATCCACCTATGTTATAAGCCTTACAGTAGAATAGAGTATTCTGTGATGGATTTTCAGCTTTCTTTGTGGATGTGATTTTGGTTTGATTTCATATATTTGGCACTTTCATGGGGGTTTAGAATGCATTTGATTTATTTTATATATGGTTGAATAAAGGATCTTGCATGCATTGCGTATCTCAGGAATCATTGACTTCTATAACAAGCATCGCTATATAACTCTGATCATCCCAGACATTAAACGTGAGATTGCTTTGCTGACTTTGGTGCCAGTAAATGGTCTAATTTCATCTGCCTGTTTAAGTAGGTTCATCCAATTTTCATCATTCAAGATAATTATTTCAATTCAAATAAAATATTGAATGGATGCTTTGTGATTCTCCCAACGGATTTGGATTCCTGCCTTCAGTTTCAAAGTGAACAAGGGTAGGAAACATGGCTATTGTGTCCACGGGAATAAAAACTTTGGTAATAATTGATTTCCAAAAGTATAATAGAAACAAGATTGTAGCGATGAAGGCTACGACTATCAGTTAATTAGGTGGAAATATGAGAATGCAACATGGTAGGATATATGATTGTGATTATAAAAGAAAAAAAAAAGCCTAGAATTTTGATACCATGACAAGAATTGAATATAATTTATGGAGTATTTGTGCAAAATTTACATAATAATAAAACTTGTAATAGAATATATACAAAATTATGGACTGAAAATTATATACTAGATTAACCACAATAGGATAATAATTGAATTGATGATGTGGCAATAATATTCTAATGGTTCAATGAGATGGCGTTGCAAAAAGGAATTTAAGTTGTAGCAACCAAGCTGGGGCGGAAGAAGATTTGGCAAGAGCCAGTTGGGCAAACAACTAGGCGTAGAGCTGGATATGGGGAAGGTCACAGCATGGAGTTGTTGGGTGTAATTTATAGTGTAGTTGGCTAGGGGTGAGTTGTCTCAATGATTTCCATGTAGTGAAGGATAGAAGGCACATCTATTAGATGGGTAGATAAAATAGTGTTCAAGGATCAATGAAAAAAAAAGGCATACTTTATGTAACATTTAGCGTAAATAAGTAAAAAAGATTAACTTATAAAGTTAAATTGGATCAGGCTAATGATGAGGATGATGATGACATTTAAGTCATATATAACATTCTATTTTTATTGTCAAGGTAAATAAGTGTTAAAATCCTTTAAGCTTGCTTGTGATTGGGCAAATCATGCCAAGCTTTCATAATGATAAATATGGCTTTAGTGAGCCAAAAAGTTGAATGATTGCTAAGATCTAAGATCTATTCTCACAATGCAAAATCCGAATGTCATTAGTAACACTATTGCTTTATGGTGATGAGAAATATGTGGTAAGTAATACTATATTTAAGTAATATTTAGGTCTATACATATATCATACAAAAGTAATGATGCGGCCCTCCCTCCAGCACTCCAGCTTTGCTGCAGTTCCAACCATCTGAACCACATCCATACAGCTTAGCCACAGTTCTAATACTTCGCCCACACTCCATGATTGTTCCTACCACCCAAAACTGCCCTAGACGCTATTCCTTCGTTTGTTATTTCAAATTTTTGGATGTTGTGTTGCTATATTATCCTTTTCAAGGGTATTGGTTGTAACCGCCTATTGGCTTTTCGTGATAATATTTGTTTTTCCTATTGTGTTATGGGTTAACTTCGGTATCAAGCGAGTTCAAATTTTATAAGTACTATTTATATTAACTAAAAATTTGCATACAATTTATCATATAAAATAATAAAATGATTTTCTTTCAACTGGCCAATTTTTAATTTTGTTTAATCTTAGAAGAATACAATTAATCATTATTGAAAATTTATTGAAAAATAAAATTAAGTTAAATGCAATCTTTAATATGTACTCTAAATTATTCTTAATATATATTTAATGATTATTGAAATAATAAGCAACAAATATTAAGTAAGGCGTCACATTAATGAGACATAGTAAAGCAATGAATTAATTAGTAAAACCAACAATGTAATCAACGTATCAATTAAGATAAATGAAACTAATCTTTTTTTTTCTAAAAAATATGGACATGGTGGAGTATTTTTTATTAATATTTGGAGTCGATGCAGGGTTGCTATAGAATGTTTAGTCTTCTCCGATAGCTTACAAATTTATTTAATTTTATTTCAAATTATGCGTGGTGCTTTTGATCATACACTAAGGACATAATACTGATTTGGTTTGCATTTATAAAAAAGAACCCTGCTCGTATAAAGGTGTGATACCGGAGGAGGAAGGATTTGAGAAGATTTTACAAGAACAACTAAGAAAGTAAAGAGAAGAAGCACTAATTAAATAAAGAGCTAGATACAAGAGTTTCTATTTTCACAAACATTCCTATTCTCACAACCAATAGGGATACAAAAATCACCATCCGAAGGATTGACTACATGAGACTTAGGATGTCACCACCAACAACGAAGGACTATAGTTCCCACCACCCAACAATGTGGCCGGAGACTCATTCCCATCCGGGAATCACATAGAGAGCCCACCCTTAGACAATTCACATGAACCAAAGACCCATATTACAACACATGATCACTTATTTATAAACAGTAAAAATCCTCTTATTACAAGTGTGCCATCCAAATAGAAAACACATAAAGACAACATAGAAACTGAACCTTAATATAATGCGGACTCAAATGGCTCGATCATACCTACTCCGGATCAAGATGAGCCTTGTGATTTTTTAAGGTGGTTAATGATAGTTAAGTGCTATTAAGCCCTAAATCCCTCTCTCCATCCCTCTTCTCCGTAGCCCAACAACCTTACTCTAATTTTGGCTTCTCCTTTGCCCTTTTCTTTGCATGTTGACCCTCACATGTCTGCTATTAAGCCACTAAATCCCTCTCTCCATCCCTCTTCTCCATAGCTTAACAACCTTACTCTAATTTTGGCTTCTCCTTTACCCTTTTCTTTGCATCTTCACCCTCATGTCTAAAGGTCCTCTGTGAATAGCCTACTTGGGCAACTTATTCCCTCTCCATGGCAATCTTCTACCTCCTATGCCCACCTCTCTCGTTCTATTATTTTGAACCTTGCTCTGTTCAAGGAATTTGAGCTCAATTCCTCTCTCCATTGTAGTATCAGGGGATTTTCTCATTTTTGTTTCATGTTTATGTGTTTTCGTTTTGTTTTCTTGGTCAAACTTTTGCCAAATATATTATTTCTCTTGTTTGCAATTCTTACTAGTTTTTTTATTCACAATTTTTTCTACTGCCCTTACTATTTTTTCTGTACGGCCCAACACCTCTGTATGCACAACCGTTTTTCTATGCTCGCTATTGCTCTGCTTATTGCCTCATTGTGTTAATACCGACTGATTTGCTAGTTTCTGTTCTGCTAATTTTTTTAGTTGCATTTGATCTATTCTCCTAGAAATCCCCTTCTCCTTCTGCTTTTGATTGTCGCTAATGCTGATTAACTGCCCCCTATATTCTCACTAAACTTTCTCTATAATATTTCCTATTTTTTTGTTCTCACATCTAACCCTATGCAAAGTGACTTTCACCCATTTGAACTTCCACACCAATACGATTGCTACATGATGTGCTTGAGCATGTTAGGCGATTCCTGTTCTGACTACAGTTGGCACACCATACTGCCTCTTGTAGCCAAAACCATCCCAATGCTTAACAATGAACTTGGACCCGACCAACCTTGCATCTTTGTTGTCTGCCATGCTTTGCTTCAATTGTTTGTTGGTCATACCTAGCTGTGTTATTAATCAAAACGTCTATGTTGAATTCTATGCACTCCACTTATTGATAGTTGCAATTTTTTTTTGAGGCAGTTTTATTTATGTTTTTATACCTTTGCTGTTTTAATTTTGCAAAAAAGCTTTTTTAAGCCATAGTTTCTGTTCTGCTTTCTTGAAAGCCGTTTTTTAAAAAGTAAATTCTCAGAGAAGATAAAGTTTATTTTAAAAACGTACTCTGTTTTTTTTTTCCATTTTTCTATAAAGCCTAAATTATTTTGTTTTTAAAAATTGTTTAGATGTTTCTTCCAATTTGGTTAGATGCTGTGCTGCCTTCTGCCAAAAATCAGCTAAAACTCTCTACCGTTGTTGCAAACTAGCTATCTTTTGCTATTATCTTTCATAAATCTTTCACTGTAATTTGTTTAAAATTTTATCTAAAATGTTTGCGGTTTGAAGCAGCAGTTGCGATCCAATAGCCGAATAAAAAAGTGTGTTTTGACATTACCAATTTATCCTCAATATTTGTTTAATTTATGTAAAATATATTTCCAATCTACTGCAAGTGTGTGATATGCTGCTGCTTACTGAATCTAAACCTCCAACTCTACTAATTAAAGCTTATCCTTTTGTTCCTTCATTTCAAGATGTGCACGACTCCATTCCATGTCGTCAGCGCCATGGACACCTTCAAGTTCTTCAAGTAGGATTCTTTATGACTTGAGCAATATTTTGAGCTAAAGCCTCATACTCTGCCAATTAAAGCTAAACTTGGTATTCCTTCTTCGCTTAAAGTTGTGCACAAGCCCGAACCACCCAATTACTAACTTGGACGACTTCTTCAGATTCTTCGGAGTAGAGTTCTTTACTGCCGAAGGGGATTGATACAGGATCTAATGTTTTCACTCCTCTGTTAAGATCATATAGGGAATCGTAGTTTTCTAGAATTTATTTCATGTTATTTTCTATTTAAGGGCGTACTTAGTGCATAGATATTTCTAAACATGTTTTGAGGAGAGGCTGATTTACTCGACATGCATGTTATCTAATTCTTTTGTTTTGCACAAGTTAATCCCTTTTTATTTCATTTTTATGTTGTCTTTATGAAAAAGGCCCTTCTATTTAAAGGGGTTCCTTAAGATGTTTGAATTGATGGATGTCATTAAACCCAAAATCCCTTTATCCTTGTCACCACCTCTTCCCCTGGCGTAGCTGGCCATCACTTCTCTCCCATTTTAAACCTCTCTCATATTGAGGGGCAAAGACGGTTTTAACCATAGGTGTTTAAAAGGGGGAAATCTTTTATTGTATGTGTCTATGTTTGTGAATTGATAGGACTGCAGTTAGCAACAGGCCATTGCATTGTAAGATTTGGCTCCGACCTCTTCTCTTCTGTGGGTGAAGAGCATGTACAAGCACTCATACAGGGTGGTGTGACGTGGCCTCTAGGGTGGGATTCTCGCATAGCGGGCATGCACTAGGTAGGGAATGTTCAGGATCTATGTATAAAAGACCCAAAATTTTATGTTGTTTTGGGCCTAGCCACTGCCGGCGCGACCCTCTAGTTTCCTCACTATAGATTTGCTTGTTCTTTTCTCTCCCTCTTTCCTCCCAAGTCCAATAGATTCTCTTTATCTTTTACCTCATTTACATATCCTCATTCCTACCAGCCTTCATGGTAACTTTATCCCTTTATTCAAGGTAATCTGCCACTACCCGAGTCATTTTTTCTCCAATCACTGTCGGTGCTTTTGTTAGCAATGGAGCTGGAGCTCTATTCTGGTCCTCAACTGGAAGATACGTTGTCAGTTCGCCCATCACATATTTTTTAGAAAGATGGGGATTTGAGATTTCCTCTTCATGGCGAATTTAAGTGACTGCAGATTCGACCTTTTGGATGGAAATATGAAATTAAATGATCACCATTTTGCCAGAGAGGGGCAATTTTTCATCCCGTCACTAATGATCTCTTATACTAAGCCAAGGACTGTTCTACAGGTAAAGTCTTTTAATTATAACGTACGAGAGATGCAAGCACTGTAGAAACTCGTGCATTATTATTTTTTTGATTAACTGTATTTTAATAAATTTGCAAATATGCTATGTGAAAGATTTAAGAAATATTCTAAGCAGTGAGAAAGGTATCTTCTTTTTAATGTGAACTTTTTGTATTTATTTTTATTTAATTATTAACGTATTGAAAGTCGACTTTGTTTGATTGTTAGCATATAAGTTGGTCTGAATGTACCAGTCAAACATATTTTCTTTCTTCACGAACATGCTGCGAATAAAAGGAATTACTGAGGGTTTACTTAACCCTTGCATCTTGACTTTTCTCTTGCAGGCAGACTGAAAAAGCGTATCTTCTTATTGACTTTTCGGATTATTTGAAGATAAACGTGTATGAATGCTTTACTCTGGATACGTTATCTTTGACATCTATTTTTTAGCCTATTATATTATATTTATCATACTAATGCAAGACTTTATCTTCAGGTACGTGTTAGGTGCTGTTTTCTTGCAGCTGTGCAAAATGTTGAGGCTTTCTGATCATCCTATTGTTCAAAAACTTATTGATCCAAGCCTTTTCATCCATCGGTTCACAGAGCGTTAGTTATATTCACTCTGATTTTTTATACAGTTGAATTTATTCCATCATATAATTTATGCTGTATGTGCGCAGTTGTACTTTCAAAATAGGAATTTAGCACCTAGTATTTATGGATTTCTCATGTCAAAATGTGAGCATAACCTTTACTCTTCGTTATGTCGAGGTTTTTTGTTTGTTTGGTGTACTGAAAAAAAGCATGAGTTTTGGTTTTTTAGGTGTTTGATTTGAAGCAAAATAAATGCAAATGATTTCATGAGGTACCCCAAAAGCTCATTTTTGCAGAGTTCCAAATTCACTGAAATTTGACAAATTCTAAACTTATTGCCATGCCAACCTCTTCCTTTTGACACTACACTCCTCCCTCCTGTCGCATATGACTCTCCTTTGACATCAACGCACCATGAACCTCCCTGTCCAACACATCCTTACGTAATAGAGTTCTCCTTTTTTGGTTTGATATCACATGCTCCATCAGTTGGATGTTAGCCCTTCTCCCAAGTTGTGTGGTAGACCATATAGATGACTTCTGCATTTGAACTTCCTTTCCCTGTGCTATTTACATTCCTCCACCTCCCTGCCCCACTCCATCCTTGGCTCTGCTTTTTCATCCACCTCTCCCTTTGGCAAAATGAATTGAAAATTTCTAAAAAGTGTCAACAACTAAGACAGAAAAGCTTTCTTACTCCTATTTTGGCTATTTTGACTACATGCCGAAGATAACTATTCTCCCATTAGAAGCTTATCCCATAATATCACGAATTTAAGTTCAGTTGCTTAAAAGGACAATTCTTCATATGAACTCGTTGTAAATAAGAAGAAAGTTACTACTTGGATAGTATATCTAGAAGCCTCTGCTCTTATGTTAGGACATTGAAATGTCTTTAATATTTTCAAACTATACTTTGAAAATTATAGTATTTGGATTTTTTATGGGTATTTTTGATGGGTCACTTTTGAAAAGCTCTTGTAGCATTCCTATCATTCTCAAAAGATACGATACTTGACTCTTTATGCTTCAAGTGTGTAACCTGGATTGCATTGAACTATGCTTCAAGAAACTTGATGCAAAATTATGTTGCTACTTATCTAATTTTTGCGGTTTTTAGGACTTGAACTCATAGATGATGATTGTTTGTGCATAGATGAGTTTAATACTGTTTTCTAATGAATCCCTCGAGTGGAAGCTCAAACAATAGGTTTTGTATTCATGAAAATCACAGTTCAAATAATAATAGTGATACCCTTTGACCAAGGAAAAATCAAAGAGCTTTTAATGTGAAATGTGTTATATGGCTAAACCGTCCTAATGTTTTGCTATTATCCACAATGATGTGTGAGTTTCCTCTAGAGTTAAAATGGTTTATTGAGCTTGATGACTTTGTTTCTTCATTATTGGTCTCACTTGGTTTTTCTAAATGAAAGAAAAAAATTGGAGCGTGACAAATTTTTAAGTATTTTAACAACTAGGTGCACACTCAATTTTAAGCCAAAATTCATATTCCGAAAAATCGAAAATGCTAAAAATTACTTCGAGTCAGCTCATAGAAAATTTTCTTTTACTTGAAGGGATTTTCTACTAAAACTTCTATGTCAACTCCCCATAAATTAGATTTCATAGAGGTGGCTAATCATTAGTACTTTTAACAAATGCTCTTTAGTAACTTTGGGAGAATTTATGCTAATAACTATGTCTAATTATTAGAATGCTTTTAAGAGTTATTAAATTTTAAACCTTTTGTTCGATTCATTCTGCATTCAATTTTTTCAAAACAAAATCATTTCCTCTATTCCTCTAAAAATATTTTGTGGGGGNTCCATCGGTTTACAGAGCGTTAGTTATATTCACTTTTATTTTTTATATTTATAATTTATGCTGTATGTGCGCAGTTGTACATTCAAAATAGGAATTTAGCACCAGTATTTACGGATTTCTCATGTCAAAATGTGAGCATAACCTTTACTCTTCGTTATGTTGAGGTTTTTTGTTTGGTTGGTGTACTGAAAAAAAGCATGAGTTTTGGTTTTTTAGGTGTTTGATTTGAAGCAGAATAAATGCAAATGATTTCTTGAGGTACCCCAAAAGCTCATTTTTTATGAGTTCCAAATTCACTGAAATTTGACAAATTCTGAACTTATTGCCATGCCAACCTCTTCCTTTTGACACCACTCCTCCCTCCTGTCACACATGACTCCTTTGGCATCAACGCACCATGAACCTCCCTCTCCAACACATCCTTACCTAATAGAGTTCTCCTTTTTTGGTTTGATATCACATGCTCCATGAGTTGGCTGTTAGCCCTTCTCCCAATTTGTGTGGTAGACCATATAGATGACTTCTGCATTCGAACTTCCTTTCCCTGTGCTATTTACATTCCTCCACCTCCCTGCCCCACTCCGTCTTTGGTTCTGCTTCTTCATCTACCTCTCCCTTTGGCAAAATGAATTGAAATTTCTAAAAAGTGTCAACAACTAAGACAGAAAAGCTCTCTTACTCCTATTTTGGCTATTTGGACTAAATGCCGAAGATAACTATTATCCCATTAGAAGCTTATCCCATAATATCACCAATTTAAGTTCAGTTGCTTAAAAGGACAATTCTTCAGATGAACTCATTGTAAATAAGAAGAAAGTTACTACTTGGATAGTATATCTAGAAGCCTCTGCTCTTATGTTAGGACATTGAAATGTCTTTAATATTTTCAAACTATACTTTGAAAATTATAGTATTTGGATTTTTTATGGGTATTTTTGATGGGTCACTTTTGAAAAGCTCTTGTAGCATTCCTATCATTCTCAAAAGATACGATACTTGTCTCTTTATGCTTCAAGTGCCTAACCTAGATTGCAATGAACTATGCTTCAAGAAACTCGATGCAAAATTATGTTGCTACTTCTCTAATTTTTGCGGTTTAGGACTTGAACTCACAGATGATGATTGTTTGCGCATAGATGAGTTTAAGACTGTTTTCTAATGAATCCCTTGAGTGTAAGCTCAAACAATAGGTTTTGTATTCATGAAAATCACAGTTCAAATAATAATAGTGATGCCCATTTACCAAGAAAAAATCAAAGAGCTTTTAATGTGAAATGTGTTTTATGTCTAAGCCGTCCTAATGTTTTGCTATTATCCACAATGATGTGTGAGTTTCCTCTAGAGTTAAAATGCTTAATCGAGCTGGATGACTTTGTTTCTTCATTATTGGTCTCACTTGGTTTTTCTAAATGAAAGAAAAAAATTGAAGCGTGACAAATTTTTAAGTATTTTAACAACTAGGTGCACACTCAATTTTAGGCCAAAATTCATAATCCGAAAAATCGAAAATGCTAAAAATTAGTTTGTGTCAGATCATAGAAAATTTTATTTTACTTAAAGGGATTTTCTACTAAAACTTCCATGTCAACTCCCCATAAATTAGATTTGTTGAGAGGAAAAATTGACACCTCATAGAGGTGGCTAATCATTAATACTTTTGACAGATGCTCTTTAGTTACTTTGGAAGAATTTATGCTAATAACTACGTCTAATTATTAGAATGCCTTTAAGAGTTATTAAATTTTAAACCTTTGTTCGATTCATTCTGTATTCAATTTTTTTAAAACAAAATCATTTCCTCTATTCCTCTAAAAATATTTTTTTGGGGGGGAGGGGGGGGTTCAATCTTAATTCACGATTCTTCTTTAGCAATAGAGCAAATTAGTCTATAAATTTATCAAGGGTATTTTCATTGGATACTCAAATAAAAAGGGCATATTTTTTGACCACTTGAAAAAGTTGTAATGGCTTGAATGTAACATTATTTGAACACCTACTTTAGTACTCCAAATCTAAAATTTACGGGGTTGAAATTCAGGAATAGGAATTTTAATGTTGAAACATTTAATTATCCACCATTCTTTCTCATCAAATCCATGAAAAATGAATATTCCTTATTGCCCCTCATTCAACTAAATAAAGCTTCACTAAATCCACAAATTCTCACATCACCTTATCAATATATCCAACTTCTTAAGCTTTACCAAAATATCACTCTCTTATCACCTTGCAAAGGCACCCAACCTATGCAGAATGAACTTAATTATCATGCTAGGAGAGAAGAAATAAATTATAAATGTATCTCCATTGCATCCAAAAACCTAGACATCAAATCAATGTTCAAGTTCCAGTAAACTACAAACTGATGAGATTAAATGTTTGAATTATCTTATTGATCTCCACTGCCCTATTTCCTTAAGTAAAGTATTGAGGTTATGTCTCAAATACCCAATCTTTGATATTATGATTTGCGAAGGGTTTTCACTTGATTTTGTGTTTTTTATCTATTCTCTTGATAAATTATAAATTCTAAGCAATAAATATGAAACTCTTATAAATTTAAAATTCTAAACAAGTATTACGTGATTTTGTGTTTTTACCAGACATGGTTCAAGGGCCAATAACTTTATGCTTTGTTGTTAAATGTGGATTCCAAAATTAAAGGTTAGTTGCATTGTTTTTTTCTTTCTTCGATAGTTGTTTCCTACCTATTTATTGACTTTTTTAAAAAAAATAATATAAAAATAAAATTCAACATATTTTCCATTTCTTAAGAATTTGGCATAATTTTTTTTCTAAATAAATTCACTCTTTTCTTATTACATAGTTGACGTATTACAAATTTAATAAATAAAAGAAATACTGATATTTCTCAACATTTTTAGAAAATAACCTATGGGGGTCCTATAAGGTTAGTTTTACAAAAAATTCAAATCAGATTTATAGGTCTTTTATCTTACTGATGTGCAGGCTTGTTAGGTCGAAGGCATAATCCTGTGTCTGAAATAGCACTGCGCATTGTTGCTAGCATGAAACGTGACTGGATGCAGGCAAGCCTTTTGATCTCCCATCACTTTCCTAAGCATTGTGAGGTTTGAAGTTGAGGTAACGTGAAACTATGAATTACAGACAGGCAGGAAACCTAGTGGCTTATGTGGTGCGGCATTATACATATCTGCACTCTCTCATGGCTTCAACTATTCTAAATCAGATGTTGTGAGTCTACTCAACTTTTGTTTCTTTTTTGGGGCATTTACATACACACCACCCAATTTTTATCATATCACATAAAAATATCACCATTTTAACCTTTAAAAAGTGAAATACGCCTTTGATGCATAGGTAAGGTGGTCTATATGTAAAAAATTAGATTTTAGATGTTAGATAATGTAAATACATAAGAATTGAGTGGTATGTATGTCAATAATCCTTCTTGTTTTTGAATTTCATGATAAAACTTTTGTCTTTAGTTCATTTGATCCAGTGTTACCGAAAGTGCAAGGTGCTTGGTTCCATATTAGTCACTTTTGCAATCAAGTACGCTAAATAGTTAATTAGCAATTTCACTTAATAAGCCAAATTCAATAATGATGCATTCTTCAGAAGAGTATGACAACCAAATTGATACATTCATTATAGTTAGGTACAAGAATAAATTGACTTTTTTTAATTAATTTTTGCATTTTGTATTAAAATCTTACTCAATGGATATATTAATTAAAATATTCAAACGATATCTTTAGATGAATATTGACATTTATTATCCTCAAGAAACAAAAATGACATCTTTAAATAATTTACACAGTTTATGTCACAACTCAACTAACCCCACTTGGGACAGAGGTTGGCAATTTGGTCGCACCAATTTTCACCGGCACTCGTCCTAACTTGTATGATCAGGACCCAGTGGCTGATAAATTAATTTAACTAGATCGTTGTAACATACTTGATACATATCATAATTCATTCACATATTACTCAGAAGCATGAAAATCATATGATCTAAATCATGAAAACTATTTAGAGCTGCTAAATCTAATATTATTAAAATATGTATCCAAAACATATATGTACAAGCCTCCAAAACTATCATGTAAAAGCTGTACAAAGAAGCACTGGATACTCACCCCGATGCTTGTTGCCCTTACCTGAAAGACAACAATGAAGAATGAGCTACAACGAGTTCAGAGAGATAATCAGGGCTAACATTAGATTTTATACATGAAAGAAAAATGTGCTTGCTCGCATGAAACTATATATTTCTACACATAAATCATAACATGCTAATATAATAGAAAACATAAAAACAGAGCAGATACAAGTAGTATAAAAAAAATCAAGACTGAAGTGTCACATGTAGGTTGTAAGCATGAAATCATAAGCATAAAAAAATCAAGACTGCAGTGTTACATGTGGGTCCTAAGCATGAAATCATTAGTATGTCTAAAGCATGTTGCATGCTCATAATATACTATCATAACATTGTCATTTCATAGAGATCATATCATAATAATGTCACTTATTTAATATATATGACTCAACTATTTCTGTATTCTTTCATTATGGCTTGACGGTTGTAATCCTGCCCCAAAGGTCATATAAACTATCAATAAAGTTCGGGTTTCCCCCAACATAACAGTTATTGATAGCCCCCCATACCTACGGTTCCCTAACGTTATGTCACTGCCTAATCTCAACGGTTCCCAGAGTTTGTTCCCAGAGTTTTGTTTCCGTATAAATATCAGGAGTCAGGAATACTACATCCTTGCATAATATACTTTTAAGCACTCATGTAATAGTCTACCTTTAACATTCATTGAGATATTTAAATCATCATTTTTGTGTCAAATATTTATAAGACATTACATGTATCATAGGTATGAAACATAATAAATGAATACTTGCAGGGAATTCATATTATAAGCATAGTCATATGTAGCACAGTCTGATCACATCATTACATGTATCTTAAAAAAAAGTAAACGTGCATTCACACATTCAATTGCTAGTATCCATTCACAATATGTAAAAAATTCTAAATGCACGTGTCAAAATAGAAATCATATGAAAACCTATAGAAGATTATTTTTTTTAAAAATTAGCATAAGATTATTTCACCTGACTTGACAGAACAGCCCTACGACGAGTGCACATACGTTTGTCTCGAGCTCGTCCCCTTGTATATATAACTCGAGGCTATAGAAAAAACATAGGATTTCGTAAAATTTGGCTTATAACATGTATTAACCCAAAAATGTATTTTACTTGCCAAAACAAATAGCTTTTCGACATAAATTTGTATTTCCAAAATCATCAATTTTCTCATTAACTCTTTCTAACACCTTAATCTTCATTTTTCCCTCGCTAATTTTGTTGTAAAAATCATATAAAAGTTTTCATCCGACTATCGACTCTTCTGATACAATTTCGACACTTCCAACGGCTACTGGAAACGAAAAAAACACGAAGAACGAGATAAACTTTAAAATGGAAAGGCAAGGAAGGAAATGAAAGTTTCAAACAACGTAAAAAAGGATTCACACTTACAGAAATTTCTTTGGAACTCAAGATTGTGCTATGCGGCTGCTCGGTTTACTGCTAGCTCGCAACCCTTGCGCTGTAGCAAGGGTTGTGGGGCTCTGCTCAACCACGCGTGAAACGAACAGGGAGGGGGATCGCAAGAGAGGAAGAATTCGGGAGGAGAAAATCAAAGCTTGGGATACTCCTTTTCAATCAGACGAAGGAATTAAAAAGGCGTGAGGCGGTGGGGAACAATGCAGGTGCGGGAGATTAAGGGAGGATTAGGATAATTAAATAAAACTTATAACTTTCGGATTTTTAATTCTCCTATTCCCTCCATAATTAACATACAATGCATTATATGAAATTGATCGATTTCCTTCTTAGAATTGAATAAAATTATTTCGATCTAATTCCGAGGGATGTAAATTTTGATATACTTTTCAATTTTACCGAAGATAGTTTAACCATTCAAGCTTGTAATGTAGGTCAATTTAGCTTTTATTGTCCCTAATGCAACTAGAATGGTGCGTTGAATGGAGATCAAAATGAGAAATTGACAATGGCTGCTTAATCTCTACTCCATTTGTAATCTATAATTACAGGTGAAGTACTTGCAAACATAATAATCAAAAGGATTATGTGGGGTAGTCTTTCAAAATTTATTAGACAAGTTCGGAATGGATGGCATCCATTCATTTGTTTGAGGGAGAGTGTGGAAGAAGCTTCTTGATTTTTTCCCTTTGCGTTGTCGTTGCCACCTTGAAGAATTGTAAGTTCATGTTGCCAACTCACTAATCCGTGAGAATTATGAAAATGGCTCTCAAACTTTAACTCTCTTTTTTCCTTGATCCTACCATTCATGAATTTGAGGGATACTTTCTGCCCACTCGCCAGTTTATGGGCTATTGCAACTAATTGCTGTTATTTTTTTCTTGATCTGTAATCTTTTCTATCAAAAGTTATCCTAGAATTGTGTAAATTACAGAGTTCTGAAAACTGGATCAGATATTGAACTAGTAAAGAGAGAGAGGTTCAAGGTTTAGAGGTTGAACTGGTCTTAACTGGAAGACGTAATAAATTATAAATTTATTTAAATGTGATAGAGATGATGCAATTTAAAAAAATTGATCATAAAATATAAAATAAAAAGTTTAATATTTAAATTACTAACAGCATAATAATTTTAGAATGTATTTTGAAATTTAATAACAATTAATTTTAAAAAAATTATAAATGTGAAATATAACTATCAGATCATAATAATTATATATATATATATAATAATAATAATAATAATAATAATAAACAAAAATTAAATGTTTAAAAATCCTAAATTTTAGTTTTTTCAAGGTTATTTTTTATTCCATCTGTCACTCGCATGAGATCCCACCATATAGTTGGCTGCAGTGTTGTACTTCATTCCATCTCTGAATTTGCCACGTAATATTTAAGAACTCTCTGAATTTGCCACGTGTTATTTAGGAACTCTTTAACTGTTGTGCAATCATCTTCTTTCTCAAAACTTCATTTTTTNAAATTTGCCACGTGGTATTTAAGAACTCTCTGAAATTGCCACGTGTTATTTAGGAACTCTTTAACTGTTGTGCGATCATCTTCTTCTCAAAACTCTATTTTTTACCCTTGGCTCGGTCGCCAATGTCTTTCTCTTCCATTGGAAACTCCCCAAACAGAGCAGTTAGTCGAATTGCTTTCATATCTTTCCTTTGTCGACAGGATCTCGAAAAGCCACTGTTTTGAGAACCGTTAAACTCTTAATGCATAATTAAAGGTGGGAGTTTATGAATGCATAATTAAAGGTCCAGAACAATCCTTTTCAAGTTGCTGATAGACAGCAAAAACCGGCCACTTCTATTAAGCCGAGAACGGTTTTCCGGCTAGATTGGTGGTTCAGCGGTTAACGCCGATTCACTGCAAATCTGGTTTTTATTCCCAACAGGACCGGTTCCATGCCCGGTTCTCGGTTGGACCGGTCCAACCGGCCGTTCCCGTCCGGTTTTTGAAACAGTGTTAAATTATGTACATTTTGGAATGAAAGATTCAACCATTTTTCGGTTCTTGTTAGTATGCATATGGTTTGCTTGTTTATTTGTTAGACATTTGAGCAAAGGAGTTCCAAAACAAGATTCAAATCTTTTTTGAAAGTGAAACCAAGGTTTGCTAGCTTTTATGGTATTTAGCAATCAATCCATCAGCCATATGAAAAAGATAATTGTCATCTGAAATTATTATTTCATTGTTTTTATGACTTTGTGGAATACAATATATGATGCTTTCATTATACAAAGTATGGATGCGCTAATTGAGGAACATATTGATAAGGGCCTAAGAGACCAATTAGTGGTAAATGAGGTAGAGACACATAATTAGCTTAATAAGAGGATTCTCTGGGCACTTTCTAAAAGACGTCTATGGATTAAAAAAAGCCCGAATAAGGTAAACTGTGTCAAGGAAGTTGAAAGAACCGTTCCTGTTTCATTTTCCCTGTGGAACGATTTTGAATTTCAGAAGGAATTACTTGGAATGAGAGGAATGATGGGCTTTTTTTATATTCCAAGGAGAAGTCACTTGTATTGATCCAATGCTTCTCTCTCAATATTATGGTGCAACCCACAATGAGAGAGTAGAGTGGATTGGAAAAAGTCATATATTCCAAGGATTAAGTAAGATATACTTCATTGCCTTCAATTTTCTGTTGATTATATTTGAAACTAAATTGGGCCCACAACTATTTGGAATAGATTGGAAACCTGAAAGAAAAGAATTAAAGGAGATTTATATTGAATATTATCGTAGAAACCAGCTTAATTATAGAGATAATACAACAAGAAATGATTCAAAGTAGTCCATATCTGATAGTAAATTAATTCAACCTATCAGTAAAAATCTTATACCTAATTTTATCCTTAATAAAAATTTTTAAAAGAAAAAATAAAATACATTTTTTTTTTAATCAGAACATAAAAGAGTGTAAACACTACCATTGTCGGTCCCAAGTCTGAATGTGAAAAGTGGAGGGTTGCGTTAGGTAGTCGATAGCCGGCGTAAAACTTGTTGAAAAAATCATGACATGAATCCTTTTGTTGTTGATGATATCCTTTTTGTGGATAAGACGAGATAAAAAACTCAAGAAAAACTTGAATTGTGGAGGCCTACCTTGGAGTCTAAAGGCTTTCGTTTGAGTAGAACTAAAACTGAATACATGGAATGTAATTTTAGTAGTAGTAGATCTAATGACATAAATGTAGCTATGGGTGATCAAATTATTAAAAGGTGTGAACACTTTAGATATCTCAGGTCTATTGTTCAAAGTGATGGTGATATAGATGGAAATGTTATTAGTAGAATTCAAGTTGGTTGGTTGAAGTGGAGGAATGCTTCGGGCCTATTGTGTGATAGAAATGGCTGCTCAGGCTGAAAGGAAAATTTTATAAGATGGTGGCGAGACCCGCAATGATGTTCTATGGCGCTGAATGTTAGCCTTTAAAAGAGAAGTGCAAAACTAAGTTAATTGTTGCCGAGATGAGAAGGATTTGGTGGATGAGTGGCTTTACACTTAGAGACAATGCGAAATGAATATCTCCGTGATATGGTTGATGTAGCTCCAATGAAGGACAAAATTAGAGAGAGTCGTCTTATAGATGGTTTGGTCACATTAAACGTCGGCCATCTGATGATCCGAGTAGAAGAGTGGATGTTTTAGATTTGAATTATGTTAAGAAAAGCAGAGGTAGTCCTAGGAATACTTGGTCATATTGTATAAAAAATGATCTTAATTTATTAGAATTAAATGAAAATATGACACTAAATATGATGCAATGGAGAAAAAGGATTCGTGCAGCTGACCCCACGCAGTGAGATAAAGGTTTTGTCATTGCTGTTGTAGAACAGAAAAGAGCGTTGCTTACATATAATTGAAAATATTGTACCGTTTAATCTATAATTTGAAGTAGTTATAAAATTAGATCGCTTAGACATGCAAATTTTTTTTAATTTAATATGTATTTTATTATTTAAGAATAATTTTGTCCTTACTAACCTAAACTAACTATATAAAAGAAAAAAAATAACTTAAATTTATAACATAAGTTATTTTTATTAAAACAAAATGTTGCATTGTTCGACATATAATATAAAATAATTTACCTTTCAATCTAATTTGAAGTAGTTGTACAATTTGATCGCTTAGACGTGCAAATTTTTTCTTAGTCTAATCTTTAAATGAGGCATCGATGAACGGATAATCAAAAAAATTTTCAAGATATAAATATATTTACTTCACATCAAACTATATTATTTTTTAATATTTAATGTTATCTTAGAGTTTGCCTTCATTGTGTCTTAGCTTCATCTTGCAGTCAGTAGTGTCGTACTTCATAGAATTCAGATTACTGTTGTCTACAAAAACTCCTCAAAATCTTTAAAGCGAGATTTTTGAATCTTCAATGCCCTCTACAAATTATTTATTTCTTGACTTTGGTGAACTACACTTTATCGACGGTGATTGACGGCAGTCGGTGGTGTTGCTAAGTTACATCTCCTCCTTAAGACCTCAGGCTCTCTCTAGGCTTCATCCCCCTCCCTCACGAGAGGGGTAAAGGTCTATTTATAGTGTTCTGGGTGTCATTAATGCAAAAATATGAACTATTTTTATCGGACGGTCCGGAGAGCTTCATCGAATTAAATGACGTTTAACGAACATTTGAGCCTTAACAATGTCAGAATTGTTCAATCTTGGGCTTGTCGAGACGCTCGATTCGATTATAAACTTGTCAGTTTCGGCATCTGTTTGACTTTTCAAATGTGTCCAGAAATCTTCCAAGAATGGTTAATGACTTAATACAGGCTTGATTTGACTCGGACTGGACTGACTTTGATATAATTAGGTCTGCCTCATTGAGTCGGTCAGTTTAACTATAAGTTTGCTGAAATCGGAGCTCTAGATGAGTTTTTATCAATATTTGAGCATCCCTTGCTCAAAATATTATGTTGAGATCAGTGAAATGCTTCGAGATTCGTGCCAGATAAGAAGAACTTGTTGGTGGCACATCAATAACAACTCTTTTTTATCTAGATAATCCTGCAAAAGAAAAAAAATCAGATTTAAATTTAAAAATATCAAAAAACAACCTCAAAATTATTTGTATTCCAATTATCGAACAGTACAATTTTTCTTTTTCTTAATTTTGATCATCGAGCATTCAATGTCTTATACAGACTCATTTTGACTGATTTTCAATCTTAACAACATGATTTGCAAATCACTCTATTATCAGCTTCCCGTAAAAAAATAAAAGCCGTCATCTAAATCGATTAGACCTTTCTCTTGATCCCTTAATGATTTGATGCCGAAATTGTGGGTGAATTTTATTCTAATAGATTTTNATAAAGGAGGCATGAATGAACGGATAATCAAAAAAATTTTCAGGATATAAATATATTTACTTTACATCAAACTATATTATTTTTTAATATTTAATGTTATCTTAGAGTTTGCCTTAATTGTGTCTTAGCTTCATCTTGCTCAGTAGTGTCGTACTTCATAAAATTCAGATTACTGTTGTCAACAAATGCTCCTCAAAATCTTTAAAGCGAGATTTTTGAATCTCCAATGCCCTCTACAAATTATTCATTTCTTGACTTTGGTGAACTACACTTTATCTAATTCATCAACCATATAAACTTAATTGTAAATGTTTAGTAAGTTAATTATAGGAAGATATTGTATTTAAGATAGAAACATATTGTATTAATTCATAGATTGTCGGTAGTGGTATTTGAAGTGGATTCAACAATAACTAGCTGTAGGTAGTGGTATTTGAAGTTGAAATGGCCGCCAATTTAGAGGAGTAGAAGAGGAGAAACAAAAATGGATTGTAGATGATTTGGATTGAATTCTATTATAAGAAATATTCTTCGTACATAGACATCCTAATACAAAATTATGTAGAATAGTTATAGTCTTTAACTAACTCCACAAATTAGTACTAACTTTGACCCTTACTCTACCATTTAGTAAATGATGCATGCTAGAAAATTTATGGTGGTAGAGTAATGGATTATCGTATTAGGGTTGCATGAAAATTCAATACACACAGATAAAAGAAGAGAAGTAAGCAAAATAAGACACCTCGACTTTTTCGTGAAAAACCCTTGAAAAGGGGAAAAACCATGGGGCCTAGCCCAGTTGAAATAATTCACTATGAATGATGAGTACACAAACACTTTCTTCTCCTAAATTAGGGAAGATGGAATTACAAAGTTATATAAATATAATCTACATGCAGTTCTTGGTGACAACATATTGCAAGTGTCATTGTTAATTGTTGTATAAGTAGTAATCTGTCATGAGTGCTGTAAATGGTTGCTTTAGAAGCGTTGATTGACCAGAGAAACCATCGTAAACAGTTGCGGGAGCTGTGGACCACATAAACTTCGGGGAACGGAGTTGGGAGCAGCACTTGTTGTGAACCAAGTAGGTCATAGGGGCGAGTATGAATGACGTTTGTAGGCGGTGGGGGCGGGTTCAGAAACTGCATAATTTGGTGAACATGCAGGTCGTTAGAGCGAGTATGAATGACGTCCGTGGGCTGCAGGTGCCGAAGTCAGAAGCTACATGAGCTGGTGACCACGTAGTTCGTTAGAGCAAGTATGAATGACGTCCATAGGCCGCGGGAGCCGGAGTCAGGAGTTGCATGAATTGATGACCACGTTGGTCGTTGTTGGCACATAAAACGTAGTGACTAGCTCTTATTTCATAGACATGAAATTGTTACTAGATTTTCCAAGTTATAATTTTGACTGACAGTGTTCGGTTGGTGGTGGTCGACGACGGTCGGCAGTGGTTGACGACGATCTCCGATGGTCGACAACTGTCAACGATGGTCGACGGCGATCGACGGTGGTCGACGGTGATCGACGTCAGTCGGCGGTGATCGACGTCAGTTGGCGGAGTTGCTGAGTTACAACTCCTCAAGACCTCAGGCTCTCTCTAGGCTTCAGCCCCCTCCCTCATGAGAGGGGTAGGGGTTTATTTATAGTGTTCTGGGTGTCATTAATGCATGAATATGAACCATTTTTATCGGATGGTCCAGAGAGCTTCCTCGAATCAAATGATGTTTAACGGACATTTGAGCCTTAACGATGTCGGAATTGCGCAACCTTGGGCTCTTTGGATTCGTCTTGTCGAGACGCTCGATTCGATTATAAACTTGCCAGTTTCGGCATCTGTTTGACTTTCCAAATGTGTCTAGAAATCTTTCAAGATTGGTTTAATGACTTAATCCAGGCTTTATTTGACTCGGACTAGACTGACTTTGATATAATTAGATCTGCATCATTGAGCTGGTCAATTTGACTATAAGTTTGCTGAAATCGGAGCTCTGGATGAGTTTTTATCAATGTTTGAGCATTCCTTGCTCAAAATATTATGTCGAGATCTTTGAAATGCTTCGAGATTCGTGTCAGATAAGAAAAACTTGTTGGTTGGCATATCAAGAACAACTCTTTTTTTCTAGATTACCCTGCAAAAGAAAAAAATCAAATTTAAATTTAAAATTATCAAAAACCATCTTCAAAATTTTTTTTAATTACAATTATCGAACAGTAAATTTTTTCTTTTTCTTAATTTTGGTCATCACGCATTCAATGTCGTATACTGACTCATTTTGACTGATTTTCAATCTTAACAACATGATTTGCAAATCACTCTATTATCAGCTTCCCGTAAAAAAAATAAAAGCCTTCATCTAAATCAATTAGAACTTTCTCTTGATCCCTTAATGATTTGATGCCGAAATTGTGGGTGAATTTTATTCTAATAGATTTTATTGAAGTTGTTGGTTGGATTGGCCAACTCCTTCATGATTTTTATTTCTATATCATCTATATGATGAAGCTAGATTTCAAAGATAAACATTAATCTCCTCTCCCTTTTGGTTCTCTTTGGCTATGCCCAAGTAAAGTGAACCACAGAAATGAATCTNTTTTCTATATCATCTATATGATGAAGCTAGATTTTAAAGATAAAACATAAATCTCCTCTCTTTTGGTTCTCTTTGGCTATGCCCAAGTAAAGTGAACCACAGAAGTGAATCTGTTAGGTGTCACTCCAAATATATTCAACTACAGACTATTGATTTTATTTTTACCATAATTACTTAAGAAGGTGGAAGAGATGACGAGCCAAAAAGGTGAAAGGTGAATTGGTTTGGAAGAAAATTTGCTTTTCTAGGCTTAGCTAGTGTGACTCTTAGTTGTGGAAGAAGAATCGTACAATGAATTTGTCATCCAATTATTCACTCAACAATAATTAAAGGACAAATATGATTCATGAATCCAACATTAAATAATTGGGAAATGACTAATGATAATGTGATAAAGTTGTTTTATAGCGCCTTCAATTGTTTGATATACTTGACT
>JXCR01146164.1:32206-53584 GCA_002079205.1 Phalaenopsis hybrid cultivar
GTGAAGTTGACGGCGGCTGCAAAGGAAGGATACGGGGTGAGAGGAAGTCGAAGATAAATACCAAATCGGGAGCAAGATACATGCCGGAGCATCACTCGACCCTTGGAGGATAATCACCATCTCGGAACGAGTTACGGCGGGAGCCCCACTCACCCTTGGATACAACCTAATAAAGGAAAGCAGTGGATGCCGGAGATTTCCTTGACAGAATCACAATAAAAAATTGAAATATAAATTCTAATACAACACATGTATGTAGGAAATGACTTGAAAGGATGAAAAGAAAAGAGACAATTTGCTAAAAATTGGGAATGAATTGAAAACAAGGCCGCTCGGTTCTCTCTTTGCCCTTCTCATGAGCCGGGCACGTGCGCGGTCATAAGATTGTGGGAAGCCCGCTTTTACTCCTGTAGCGGAGACATCCATGTCATGTGATTTAGAAACATGTCCTTATAATCACTTGCACTATTAATAATGCTAACACTTTACCTTGATGGTGTGATTTTTCTTCTTACTAATGTCTCTAGTTCAACCTTATTTTTCCTTAAATTGCTTATATTTACAGCAATCTCGATATTATTTTGATCTTAGGAGTAGTATTTGTCAGTTTATTAACATATATACGCTATCTTTCTCATGAGCTCGATACCGGATTAAATATTAAAAAACTATATATTTTCTGTCTTGATTGTCTTGATCAATTTAAATGGTCTATATTTTAATGTCGGTTACTATGGTGAAAATCCAGTAGGCATTTGGGTTGCAAGCTTCTTCTTGAGTGGTTCCAAGTTTGTCTCTGTTTAGGCCCAATTGATAATTAAATGAACGTTAAATATCAAAGAATTTCAGTAAGAATTTGTAAAATAATAAAAGGAAGTTGTAAATGAATTAATTTTTTACAGAGTTCTAATATATTTGACTTAACACATTTGAATCAAAACTAAAAGCACTAAACTAGCCTATAACATTATGTTGAAATGGAAACTGAATGAAATTATTAAAGGAAAAATTTGGCTACATCTTCGTACAAGGAGATGACTTCTGGATTTAGGTGAATTATACTTGTACTGCAGTCTAATTAATCACAGGCCTAACTTACGCTCATGAGATTGTAACTAAAAGAGAATTTTTAATCATGCTACAAATTGTGAAATACATCAGGCAGCTATTAATAAATATTGTTTAACTCAATGTAGAAGTTAAGTTGGCTTTAAATGTAAAGCGTTGGGCCCGCGTTATATAGTTATTTTGATTTAGAATGTTATAGTTTATATTAGAGTAATATAAATAATGATATGTTCTATGAAATTTTTAAGAATAAAAGGGTGTCAAATAAATGAAGAAGCAACATTTTTAGATTTACTATTAAGAACACTAATTGTCATTATAATGATTATAACTATTTTTGGATGGAGCTTTGGTGCTTATGTTGCCTCTATTATGTGAAAGGCTCCAAGTTTTAGTCATGTAAATAAGCTTTCATAAAATGTTGATGACGTTGGGCTACTTGAGGAGGCCCGCCAAATCAGCCTAGCTGGGGCTGCTCTAGCCTTCTTCTGGAATAGCTGACCCTCTTAGGGAGGCTGAAATTGCTGCCCGCCCCCGCCGCCTTAATTAAGTGATTGTCGATTTCTATTTCTTCCCTTTTTAATTTCTCTCTTATTGCTACAACATTGCCTAATTAAGTCCTAAGCCCAATTATATACATGGAGATGTTTTACTTAGTGAATTCAGTTTTTGGTGATTATTCTGAGTTCAGGCTCCTATGTGGAGTGTTTCCCCTATTTTAGGGCTGTATCCGAGGAGGGGGTGGTTCTCCTCTATATTCTACTCCAAGGTGGCATTAAATCTTCTTCCCTTTTTCTGTTCAGCCTTCCCTCCACCCTCCTCCTCAGCTGTCAGGCTCCCAGCATTGCCCTGCCTCCCTTGCTGCCACCCATACACATCCCAGCCTGTTATCCGACCATTTTTGTCGTTGTCTTGTTATCCCTGCTTGCGGTCCAAGCTTCCCGCCTGCTGCCCCTTCTTTCCACCTGCTTTCTACCCTTTCCAACTGTTGTCCCGCCTCCTCAAATTGTTGTTTCGCCTCCCCAAACCTGCTATCCAGCCCCAAGATCTGCCCTCCGGCCTGCCTAACACTCTAGCAGGCCGCCGTTTTTTCGTTGTCCGGAAATACTTCCCTTTCCATTGCTTTCTTGCATGTCGACCACCTTCCAGCACCCCTCCCAGGTCGTCCCAGCAACCACTCGGTTCTCCTAGTAGTCGCAGTCCCCCCTCTAGTCAGTTGTCCAACCCTCTTTAGTAGACTGCCCCTTCCCCTCCGGCTGTGTCTTCTAGCCCGAGAAAGCCCTCCTTGCTCTTTGTCTGTGCTGCCGCCGTTGGATGTCCTGTTCAGCACCCACCCACACCTGTTGTTGCTGTTTACACTGCCACCTCTTGGGGCCTTCTTCTTACAGCTACCGCCCACACCCGTTAGCCTCCCCGGCGCCTCCACCACCTGCTGCCGCCTTTTGTAGTCACCAACCGAGCCTAATTCTCCTTCGACATCTCTAGATACTCTCTCTAGGTCTACCACGAATTGTGCTAGCCTTGTTTCTTATTTGTTTCTTTGTTTGTTCCATTGTCATGTTGAAATTGGCTTGTACTAATTGCGTGAGTAATAATATTTCTTTATCGTCGTCACGGGTTACATTAACTCCGGTATCATTTGGTATCAGAGTTAGCCTAACCCTAGTCCTATCCTAGAGTTCCCTAGAGTCCGCCAATTTTTTTTGTTTTGTTCTTTTCCGTTTCATTCTGCCTTTTCTTTCCTTCCGCAGATCTCAAACAATCAATTATACCCCCAAAGAGAAATATGCTTGAGCTTACAGGGAAGAGATATGGCGAGAGCTTCGCCGTCTTCAACAACGGCTTGCAAAGCTTGAAGAGTTAACATAGGAGGAGATTACCTTCGACTGGGATCTGGAGAGTTAAAGGAGAGAAAGAAATTACGATATGAATCCCTTCCATGGGGAGACTTTCAGTAATGAAGAAGACTGATAACGATGTTTCAGAGTATAATATCATAGGAAACCTAGAGGAGGGAGAGTTTCTGAGAGTAGATGTTATTTGGAGGACACAGAGACTACGAAGTCGAAATGGATTTACCTAAGATTGAAGGAGACATGGATCCAGATGAATTTCTGGATTGGCTACAATCTATTGAGCTGATATTCCAGTATAAGGAGGTGTCAGAGGATGGACGGGTCAAACTAGTCATCATTAAACTGAAGAAGAGCGCTTTCTTATGGTGGGAGAATGTGCAGAGATAGAGGAAAATGAGAAGATTATTAGGTGGGAGAAGATGCATAAGACAATGCAAAAGAAGTACCTCCCACCCCACTATTGCCAGGATATGTTTCTGAAATTCCATAATTTGCAGTAGAAGGATCTTTTAGTGGAGGAGTTCACAACACAGTTCGATCACTTACAGCCAAAGTGCGAGTTGATGGAGCCAGAGGAGCATACAGTTGTCAGATATCTTGGTGGACTTAAACCTGTCATTAGCAATGTGGTGCAACTGCAACAATATTGGACGCTGGAAGATGTCCAGACATTAGACTTGAATGTAGAGAGACAACAGAAACAAAGCAAGCAACAACCATTTTTGGAACAAAATCCTTCGAGTAGGCAAGAACATAACATCAACTCAGAGTTAGGGAAGTTGAGACTTCTTACTCAGAGACATTCCTAGCCGTATTCACTGAAGTTGTTGAAGAAGGAGAATCAGATCAACGTCAGCAGATGATGTTTAGTAGAGTTCTCTCTTTAGGGCAAGCTACAGTACCAGGTGTGGTGTGACGTCCTTATGGACAACCATCACCTTTTGTTGGGACCACCATGGCAGTTTGATCGGAGGACTCAACACGATGGATTCAGAAGCACATATTCCTTCACCAAAAAGAGGAAGCTCATAATTCTACTTCCCTCGGCAGAGCCCGAGATTACAAGAGCTTTTATCAGCAGAGCGGCGTCAGTGGGTTCATTTTTAATGCTGACATCAGACGAGACGACTAAAACACCAGCTTTACATATAGGACTGATACGATCTCACTAAAACACTCGCTCCAGATATCGGACCAATGAACCGTGGGGGAAGGCTCAAGTTACTCTCATTGCTTGCCCGCATGAACCAATTGTGGGTTATTTCGAGAAGATTCAATAGTACATGTAAGGCACGCAGTCCCAAAAAATTGGACTGAGATGGTTGTATGCTCACAAGTGCAACCAACAGTGGGACTTAAGTGCAGCCAAGATTGAAGATAAGGAACCAAATTTTCAATGAATTGGGTTAAAGTTCCCCCACCCCGGGAGACTACGTGGGGATACTTGAGGAGGTCGGCCAAACTGAGGCCAGTCTAGCCTTCTGCTGGACGGGGAGGCTGGAATTGTTGCCCCCGACTCCCCCTTCCCTTCTCTCTCCAATCCTCTTTCTTTTTCCCATTAATTTCCTAATATAAGTCGTTACCTATTTCTATCTTTTCCCTTTTTAATTTCTTTGTTATTTTACAACATTGTCTAACATAAGTCCTAATCCCTATTATATATATGGGAGTGCTTTGCTTAGGAAAATTCTGTTTTTGGTGATTTTTTTTAGTTCAAATTCTTGTGTTAGGGCTGTATCCCAGGAGGTGGTGGTGTTTCGTCAGTATCCTACTCCGAGTTGGTATTGTATCTCTTCCTTTTTCTTGTCCAACCCTCTCTCCCTCTCAGCCACTAGCCTCCCAGCATTGCCCAACGGCCTTTGCCGCCACCCATACAACATCTTAGCCTGCTGTCCAACCATTTCCGCCACTGTCCAATCATCCCTGCTTGCTTTCCAGCCTTCTCATTTGTTGCCCCTTCTTCCCACATGTTGTTTTACCTCCCCAAACCTGCCATCCAGCCCCCAGGACCTGCCTTCCAGCTTGCCTACCATTCCAGCAGGCCGTTACCTTGTTACTGTCCAGCAGGACTCCCCTTTCCGCTGTTGTCCTGCTAGTTGACCACCTTCCAGCACTCATCCCGGCTCCTTCCAACAGCAGAAATCCAGCCACTCCAGCCACTTCAGCCGGCCATCCTGCCCTCTAGCAAGCTGTCCCTTCCCCTCCGGCTGTGTCTTGCAGCCGGGACAACCCTCCTTGCTCTTATCTGCGCTGCCGCAGTCGACTGCCCTGTCTTGTCTAGCAACCAACCGCAACTGTTGCTGCTACTGACACCGCCACCACTTGCGGCCCTTCTCGTTACGGCTGTCGCCTTTTCTTGTTACCAGCTGGCTCTAATTCACCGTCGACGTCCCCGGATACTCTCTCTAGGCTGATCACGGATTGTGCTAGTCTTGTTTCTTGTTTGTTTTTTTCTTTGTTTTGTTGTCATGTTGAACTTTGCTTGTACTTCGATTGCTTTAGTAATGATATTTGTTTATTGTCGTCGTTGGTTGCTTTAACTCTGGTATCAGTTGGTTAAGGGTGCATACACCAACTTTTCCTCAGACCCTGCCATGCATTTCTTGGAGCATTACCATTTTTATTGGAGGATGAATTTTTATGACTGCATTGAAGATATTGTTGAGGTGATAAATTTGAGAAAAATAACTTCTGTGGTATATAATCATTTTGGTTTATATAAGTTCGACTGCTTTGATCTTTTGTAATGCAGTAGTGAATGGCGAGATACTGAGAACATATTATTTTCATATGATTTTATTGATGATTGAGAATTATGAAGATCTATTTATTGGTTATTGAGACAAAAATGTGCTAAATTTATATTAGAGAAATAAATAGTATTAGAAGTTTTGTACTGATAAAGATCACTTAATCACAATCTAGTTAACAGTGATTATCAATTCTGTAAATTTTCTTGTATAATTATTAATTGAAGAAGCTTTACATGCAAGCTTGGTGCCGTTTTCGTAAATCTCTCTGCACGCTTTTATCTACTAGCAGCATGATATGTTTAAGATTCGGAAAATGTTCACGGATACATTAGTTTGAGTGTAGACTGTGTATCATGAATTATCCAATATTGGCTTTTAGAGGTCAATAAATATAGATTTCAGAACTTGTTATACTTGTATTTTCAATTATATTTCTAGGCATTCTTCTTCACACTTGTTTGTTTCTTGTATATATATTTTTTCAGATCGAGGATTTTATTGCCAGGGCTGATGAGCTCAATGATGTCTCTCAATCATATCAGTCACCCACACCAGGGCAAGTGCTGTGTGAGCACAAGGATACAAATGAACCTCATTTTGCTCATGGACTTTGCAGACAATGTTTCAATGAAGTAATTTCTAGGTTTATTACTCTGCGATAATTTGTTACATGGGCTTTATTTTAGTATTATTTTCATGTTTATGCAGTTTATTAAAATATCAGGGGGACTTAAGGGAGGTGCAGAGCCTCCAGCCTTTCAGAATGCTGAGAAGCAGAGGATGGAGAAGGCCAGAGCTGAGGCTAAGGTGATTGAAGCAAATGCAGTACATTATAAAACAGTAGGATAACCATGTTTTCAGATTTTTCATCATACCTTTTTATTATCCTTTTACTTTTCTTATAGAACTGAAATGACCTCAAGAAGATAAATTGTGTTTTGCAAAATTTCAAATAAATTTCAAGTCCCCTGGACTATTCACTTGTGGACAGTTTAATCCCAAAGTGTAATAATATTTCTCTAATTTACTTTATCATATAGGGTCAACCTTAAATGATCTATCAGGTAGAAATTGATGGATATCAAGATATAAAACTGATCCCAATTTTATTTCTGTGAGACTATTTGAGATCAATTTTGTATGGTAAAGGGACTAAAATTGAGATATGTGATACTCTAGAACTGAATTCACCATGCTAATGGACGCAATAATTTTCAGGCTCAAAATTTCTACCTAATGTTTTTGTTATTACTAATTTTGTTTATTAGTTTCCATTACTATTTTCTCTGACCTTTTTTTTCTTTTTGCTTGGATATGCAATAGACTGACTCATCATCAAAGACCACTGCAGATTCAACTGGATGTGCAACAAGTGCGTCCCAAGGACCGAATCTTAACGGTATATGGGCTACTTTGGATCCACTGCGGACATGCAGTGCTATCCAAGTTCTCTTTTTTATCATCATGATCAGCCTATCAGCTATATATGTTAGGTTTTTACTTGCATCAAGTTATGCATAATGGTTTAGTCACAAATAATCTTTTCTGACAGGACATCATTTTGCGGATTCTTTTGCTTACAATGACTCGGAGCAGGATTTGCATGAAGAAGGAACTGGAGACCCTGAAAGCTTTTCTGATATCGATGATGTTGAGGTTTTGTATCTCTATAGAGCTGCTTGCCCACCTTAGCAACAATTTTTATTCATTTGCTATTGCCTAATATTTTGGGAATTTATATGAAACACAGTAACATTTCCAAATATTTTAAAACAAGACTATTTGTGATATTGAAATGGGAAAAAAATTTATTTAAACTCTTACTATCAAGGACCTTTGTAGATTATAGATTTATAATGTGGGCGGTGGTTAAAATTGCTTCCACACAAATATTATTTGGGCATTGTTTTGGGATATTCTTAATCATTTTATTTTTTTAGGGTATATTCATATATTAAGGTATACTTCATGTGTTATTCCTTTTGTTTAGAAGTGAATGTTTAAATTAGTCTTTGGTATTGTTCAATTGAGTTTTATAATTTTAACTTTAATTTTATTTTTTATCTTGTTAAAAAAATGTAGGAAAAATGTGCTTACATCACTTTTGGCTTTTAATAAAATGATTCTTTGCACTTGAGTGCCATCAATGATGAAAGGTATTAACCATTGAGTGTCAGTGAAATTAGGTGTGGATTGACCTCAGTTGTCATTATGAATATGAGTTTTTGTGTCATTCAATAGAAAATTGGTATGTTTATGTTTTTTGATTTCACAAACATCATAATGAAAGTTTCATATATTAGTTTTTTTCTTAATGACGGTGAAAATACGTTTTTGAAAACAATAAAGAATGGGTGTTTTAAGGTGTCGGGTTTTCTTCCTAATGGTAGGTATTTAAGAAATTTTTAGATCATAGATATTGAAGGACATATATAGTTTTTTTATAATTGGATTTTTTTTGGTGATAGTATCCATTTTTTTTTAGCAAGCTCATTCATCCTCATCGTGCCTTATTCTTGAAAGCTAATATGAAGGATAAAATATAATTTTGCTCTTGGAATCTTTAGTTTTCTTTNCTCGTGCCTTATTCTTGAAAGCTAATATGAAGAATAAAATATAATTTTGCTCTTGGAATCGTTAGTTTTTCTTTGGAAAGGTTGACATGCTGTTAAACATAAATATTTTAGATACATGAAGTATTTCTTTGATCTTTCATGGTGGTTAAGTATCCATCAGTTATACTTATTTTTTTGTTGGTAAGACAAGATGCATATAAAATAAAATTAGAGGAGTTGGTCATAAATGATATAGGAGGAAAATTTTGTAATGTAATTGCTATGGATATTCTTTAGTGCTTCTAACAAGTTTTTTTGGTCTTTCTGTGCTNAAAGGTTGACATGCTGTTAAACATAAATATTTTAGATACATGAAGGATATTTCTGAGTGTGAGTGATTTCTTTATAAGTATTTCTTTGATCTTTCATGGTGGTTAAGTATCCATCAGCTATACTTATTTTTTTGTTGCTAAGACAAGATGCATATAAAATAAAATTGTTAGAGTTGGTCATAAATGATATAGGAGTTGAAAATTTTGTAATGTAATTGCTATGGATATTCTTTAGTGCTTCTAACAAGTTTTTTTGGTCTTTCTGTGCTTTATAAATTGACTAATTTTCTGATTATTAAAATTCTTTTTAAGAACTTACAAATCAACTATGGTCATTTTAGACGGTTCCTTCCCTTTAACTGCTATGTTGAATTGATATTTTGTAACTATCCAATTATATTTAGATTGCATCCCTCAAATTTGAGAGAACCCAATACCAAGGATGTGTAGGTATTATTAGGAAAACCATGGTTTTATTCATGAGAAAAAGTATAAAGAGAAAAAAAAGGCAATGTGGCGATGTAGGTTACAAAAATGGGAACTGTTTGCGGCAAATGCATCAATGAAGGTTGCAGTTATTGAAAAATATGAGAAGAAGAATGCGGCAATGAAAGCTGCAGTAGTAAATAATTATGGGAAAGGAAGAGAATGCGATGATGAAGCGTATAAGATCATAGCAATGTAACGATGAAGATTGTGTCAATGGAACAAAAACAAGAGACAAAGCTTAGGGATTTGATATTATGATAAGAATTGATTGAGTCTTTTGTTCCAACATTTGTATAGTATTTATACGATCCTAGGTGAACTTTAGGGAACATACTAAATCAAGAAATAATAATTACCTTAGTCCATAGACTGATGGGCAGACAAAATACTAATCATTGAATAATTATAATAATCTACGGATTGATGAGTAAGAAGTAGAGATTCTAAGGATGATTGTGGTGGCAGCAAAAAGGAAGGAAGGATGTTGGAAGTTTCAATGAGTGTTAGTCCTAGTTGGCGAAAATTACGCAAAAGTTTCACGGCTTAATAGGGTTTTCTTTCTATAGTTTTTTCAATGGATATACAACGTTTATTTTGTCCGAAATTGTATTATTAAAATTATATTTTTAGGTTCTGATGTCATTTTACACCATAGGTTGATGGTTACCTTCACAATGAAGANGGAAGGAGAGTTTGATCTAGGTTCAACAACCCGGGCTGGCACATGTGGAAGGTCAAGGGTTTTAAGTGGTTCAAAGGGCTCACAAGTACTATCTTCCATCATGGAAATCTCCCCCTGAAGAGAGAATTTGGAAAAAAAAAGGATTTATTTTCTGTGAAAGTGGCATATGCAGAGATGTAAAATTTTTTAGTAGAGGGATTGTAACACTTATATCCCTTTTGAGTGGAGGAATAACCTAGGAAAACACATTTGATGGCTCTGGGATCTAGCTTCCCTCTATGTTTGTGGACATGAACAAAGGCAGTACACCCAAATACCCTGGGAGTGAGGCCATTTGAGGTTCTGAAATGAGGGTAGAAGCTATTTAGGACCTCTATGGGGCTATTGTTTTCTAACACACGGGAGGGAAGTCTATTGATCATGTGTGTGGCAGTAAGAAGAGCTTCTCCCCAATAAGACTTAGGAACATTCCCTTGAAAGAGCAAAGCTCAGGTGGTGTTGAGTAAATGTCCATTTTCTTTCAGCTACCCCATTTTGTTGGGGTGTGTCCACACATGATGAGTCATGGATAATCCCATGTGATTGAAAATAAGGTGAAAGAAATTTGATTGAAGTAATCTCTAACATTGTCAGTTGTCGGCGTTATTTTGGGTTTGATTTGTGGGGTTGCCCGTAAGAAGCTGTCGGTCGCTGGAATCGAAATCCCGTCGCCCGCTTCGGAAGGACGTTGAAGTGTGAAATCAAACTGACCTCATAGTTTTTATAATTTAAAATGAAAGAGCACTATACCTCAAATCCTATATCTATCCCGAAGGATAAACACAAGAGAAGGACGTTGAAGTATGAAATCAAATTGACCCCATATTTTTCATAGTTTAAAATGAAAGAGCACTGTACCTCAAATCCTGTATCTATCCCGAAGGATATTTTTCATAGTTTAAAATGAAAGAGCACTGTACCTCAAATCCTGTATCTATCCCAAAGGATAAATTTTTGTAGTTTAAAATGAAAGAGCACTGTACCTCAAATCATGTATCTATCCCGAAGGATAAACACAAAAGGATGAGGCTCGATCAAATAAATTAAGGAAAGTATAACGTCCGTTTGCTCTGCGAAACATTTGTATTTGCCGACAAGTTCCCCTATTTAATATAAAGGATTAAATATGATTTATATTAAGCGGTTCGGACATGCTTTCTATAAGGGCAAGCTCCTATAGTTAATTACATCTTAAATGACCAAAGCTACCTAAGAAAACTTTCGATAAAAATCAAGAAATATTATCTTCAAAGAATTTCAAAGGGTAGGACTCTTCAACGAAACCCGATAAAAATCAAGAAATATTATCTTCAAGGAATTTCAAAGGGTAGGACTCTTCAACGAAATAACTCTCAATAAAAATCAAGAAATATTATCTTCAAGGAATTTCAAAGGGTAGGACTCTTCAACGAAATCGGATGTAGAGGTGTGAAAGGGGATTGATTCAAATTTGGAACATTAGAGTCCAAAGGAGGAAGAACTAGGGGATGTCATAGATCTAGAGGAGAACCTTGGTGACTTCCAACTCTTCAACAAAATTGGATGTAGAGGTGTGAAAGGGGATTGGTTCAAATTTGGAACATTTTATTGTAGAATCCGAAATCAGACATAGAGGTGTGAAAGGTGATTGGTTCAAATTTGGAACATTACGTTGTAGAATCCAAAGAAATCGGACATGGAGGTGTGCAAGGGGATTGGTTCAAATTTGGAACATTTTATTGTAGAATCCAAAGGAGACTTTTCAATGAGATCGGACAAAGAGGTGTGAAAGGGGATTGGTTCAAATTTGGAACATTTTGTTGTAGAGTCCAAAGGAGGAGGAACTAGGGGATGTCATGGATCCAGAGGAGAACCTCGATGACTTCCCAAGCTATCCTAATGCTAGGGATGTCATGGATCCAGAGGAGAATCTCAGTGACTTCCCAAGCTATCCTAATGTTTGGCTTCAAGGATGTCATGGATCCAGAGGAGAACCTCGGTGACTTCTCAAGCTATCCTAATGTTTGGCTTCCGTAGAGGTGTGGAAGGGGATTGGTTCAAATTTGGAACATTTTATTGTAGAATCCAAAGGAAGAAGAACTAGGGGTGAATGGGGATTGGTTCAAATTTGGAACATTTTATTGTAGAATCCAAAGGAAGAAGAACTAGGGGATAGGATTGGTTCAAATTTGGAACATTTTATTGTAGAATCCAAAGGAAGAAGAACTAGGGGATGTGGGGATCCAGAGGCGAACCTTGGTGACTTCCCAAGCTATCCTAATGTTTGGCTTTAGTTTTGAGTTCAGAGGAGAACCCTGGTGACTTCCCAAGCTATCCTAATGTTTGGCTTCAGTTTTGAGAAGAAATAGAGGAGAACCTCGGTGACTTCCCAAGCTATCTTAATGTTTGGCTTCAACTTTGAGGAGAAGTAAGAGGAGAACCCTGGTGACTTCCCAAGCTATCATAATGTTTGGCTTCAGTTTTGAGGAGAAATATTTAGGTCTTAAGGAGAACCTCAGTGACTTCCCAAGCTATCATAATGTTTGGCTTCAGTTTTGAGGAGAAATATTCCGGTGACTTCCCCAGCTATCCTAATGTTTGGCTTCAGTTTTGAGGAGAAATATTTAGGTGTTGGAATATTTTATTGTAGAATCCAAAGGAGGAAGAACTAGGGGATGTCATGGATCCAGAGGAGAACCTAGTGACTTCTCAAGCTATCCTAATGTTTGGCTTCAGTTTTGAGGAGAAGTATTTAGGTGTTTCAGCCCAAGCTATTCTAATGTTTGGCTTCAGTTTTGAGGAGAAATATTTTGGGTGTTTCATCCTGCCAATTTTATTAGTTAGGGCTTACATTCGTTTGAAATGATCACACAAATAGCCTGAAAGATGTAAGGATTTAGCTTGTGACAGACGACAACCTCGGAATCCTAAAACGAGTTAGGACTTATATTATATAGCAGGGCTATACAAAGACCTAAAGATAAGATGAGGATTTACGTTGCATAAGCAAGCAACCTCGAAGTCCTATGGCTTTGTTGTTTAAGTCTAAGGAAGAAAGATTGGTTTAGCTGGGGAAGACAAGTTTTGCTGTTGAAGATGGCCGTGCTGCCCACCATGCTAGCTCCAAGCTCCTTGCCGCGACATGTTTGAGTTATCTAGTATGTCAAGTTATAATGTCAAATCAGGTGGCCCTATGGTTGAAGTTCTTTAAATTTTATGAGGGCGTATTAAAGTTGATTAGAGCGACACCGGTTAGGATCCTACAGTTCCCTCGTTCCAGCATCACTATTGTTATAATATCAAATCAGGTGGCCTTATGGTTGAAGTTCTTTAAATTTTATAGAGGGCATATTAAAGTTATTGAGCGACACCGGTTAGGATCTCGCGGTTCCCTCGTTCCGGCATTGCTATTTTCTATTGGATTCACTTAGTCCAAATGAACTTACTAAACCCAACTTAATGAGTTCTATAATTTCATTNGAAACTTGAACTGTTCAGCTCCTTTGTTAGAACATCGACTAATTGTCTTTCTGATGGAACATAGGACATACACACTAACCTTTTCTCCAGTTTTTTCTTTGATGAAATGTCTATCAATCTCAATATGTTTTGTCATATCATGTTGTATAGGATTATGAGCTATATTAATGGCAGACTTGTTGTCACAGTAGAGCTTCATAGGGCCCTCCCATGGGATTCTTAAATCATCCAAGATGATTCTCAGCCATAGTAATTCACACAATCCTTAAGCAATAGCCCTGAACTCTGATTCTGCAGATGACCTTGCCACTACATTCTGCTTCTTGCTCCTCCATGTCACTAGGTTACCTCCAAGAAAAGTACAATATCCTGTAGTTGATCTTCTATCCACTATGGAGCCAGCATAGTCAGCGTCGGTGTAGGCTTCCAGAGTAAGAGTGTCATTCCTTTTGAACAAGACTCCTTTCCCCGGATTGCCTTTCAAGTAATGCGATACCCTGTAGGCGGCCTGAAGATGAGGTTCTCTAGGATCATGCATGAATTGACTGATCATACTTATAGAATATGCTATGTCTGGTCGAGTGTGAGCAAGGTATATGAGTTTGTCAACCAATCTCTGGTACATTCTTTTATCCACAACTGTTTCTTCTTTAGCTTCCCCCAACTTATAGTTTGGATCTATTGGAGTAGCGATTGGCTTACACCCAGTCTTCCTTATTTCTGTCAATAAATCAATCACGTACTTCTGCTGAGATATGAAGATCCCCTGTGTGGAATATGCCACATCAAGACCGAGGAAATACTTCAATTTCCCAGTTCCTTGATTTCAAATTCTTTTACTAGTTTCAAATTCTTTTACTAGTTTCAGTTTCAATTCATGCTTCTCTTTCTCATCATTTCCAGTCGCTATGATGTCATCCACATAGACTAAAAGAGCGGTCACTCCCCCTGCAGCTGAATGTTTAATGAAAAGAGTGTGGTCACCTTGGCTTTGATTATACCAGATTCCTTCATGGCTTTTGCAAATCTGTCAAACTATGCTCTAGGAGATTGTTTTAACCCATAAATGGAGCTTGCACACCTTGTTACCTGTGTCCCCTTCAACTCCCGGAGGGATGTTCATGTAGATTTCCTCATTTAGGTCACCATGAAGGAAAGCATTCTTTACATTATACTGTAGCAGTTGCCAATTGAAGTGAGCAGCCAATGATAACAGGATTCTCATAGTGTTCATTTTTGCAACTGGAGCAAAGGTTTCCTGATAATCCATCCTGTAAGTCTGAGTGTACCCTTTGGCTACTAACCTTGCCTTATATCTTTCAAGGGATCCATCAGCCTTGTACTTCAATGTAAAAATCCACTTGCAATCAATAATAATTTTTTCCTTTGGTTTGTCAACGATCTCCCAAGTTGTATTCTTTTCTAAAGCACTCATTTCTTCTTTCATAGCGTCTCTCCATTCCTTTTTTGTCAATGCCTCAGACACATTGTTAGGAATGACAATGGTGTTCAAACTCACAATGAATCTTTTATAGGTTGGTGATAGGCGCTTGAGAGATACATAGTGAGATAGTGGATAGAGTGGATTGAATTCTTGGACTTGTGTCAGNTACTCATGCTCTAAAATATCGTGTGAATCATTACTAAGTAATGCGGAATCAGATGTGAAATCCTCATCCTCTAAAATATCGTGTGAATCATTGCTAAGCAATGCAGATCGAATGTGAAATCCTCATCCTCTAAAATATCGCATTTCAAATTCGTGGGAAACTAGTAGAATTTATGAAGATTGACATTGGTGAGGAAAACAATGTGAAACTTTGTGAGATTTTGTGCAGAATGTGAAATTCCGTGGGGATATGAAGAAAACTGGTGCAGACCAAGGTAGTTGAGCTACGCAAGAAAAGAGTAAGAAACCTCAAACTCGAGAAATTCATCATTTTCTTTTTTTTTTGTTAGGATTTGGACCCAGTTTCAGACAAGCAAGACGTCTTAGCTTCTAAGAATGAGTCTATGTCTCTGAAATATTGCAAGGCACAGTACTTCTTGAAGTATCGTCCACTGACAAATGAGAAGTGTAGAAAATAGCCCATCCTTAAGGTACCATCGGAACTATATTCCTTCAAGTACACATAAAAGATGCATTATTTCTACGGATACCTTGGCTGAAGAGGCCGCAAGTTCGTAGCTTCGTTCATAGTTATCATCATTTGATTTGTTGCAGATTTTGTAAAGGTTGTTGAAGTTGTCTTTGAAAAATCTTTCTAACGTTCTTTCAGTTGAAGTTGGAGTTGTATTTGCTGGACACTGAAGGATATGACTTCAGTTTTGAATTTCCATTAATTGCTAATATCATCATCATTTCTTTAATTCTTTCTTCCTGAACCTAACCAAATTTCAGAATTTTGGTCGTGTGATCAAAACATTTTTCATTATCCAAAGATATTTCTGAGTCCATTGATGAAAGACCAAAAAACTCAAGATTGTTGAACTTTTTCTTGAATATAATATCAGAAGAATTTCCTTAAGAGAGCATTTTAAGTTTCATTAATCAGGGGAAACTCGGACACCAATTTTTTATTATACGTCCACCTCAAGCTTCTTCTCAGGGAGACTTTTTTTTGCTTTAATTTTTTTTTTTCATGTTTTGTTGAGAATTACTATAAATTGTAGAGCATGATTTAAAGATTTTGAATGTCTTATGTCAGACACCAATTTTTGATTTTATGCTCACCTCAAGCTTCTTCTCGGGGAATTTTCACACAACAATTTTTTTTTGCTCCCTTTATTTTCTGAGAATTACTATATCTGGTGGAACATATTTCTTTNAAATTTCAAAGAGTAGGGCTCTTCAACGAAATCAGACATAGAGGTGCGAAAAGGGATTGGTCCAAATTTGGAACATTTTATTGTAGAATCCAAAGGAAGAAGAAATAGGGGTTGTCATAGATTCACAGGAGAACCTCGGTGACTTCCCAAGCTATCCTAATAACCTACTTCAATTTTGAGGAGAAATATTTAGGTGTTTCATCCTGCCAATTTTATTAGTTAGGGCTTACATTTGTGTGAAATGATCACACAAATAGCTTGGAAGATGTGAGGATTTAGGTCGTAACAAACGACAACCTCAGAATCCTAAGATGAGTTAGGGCTTATATTATATAGCAGGGCTATACAAAGGCCTGAAGATAAGGTGAGGATTTACGTTGCATAAGCAAGAAACTTCAAAGTCCTATGGCTTTGTTGTTTAGGTCTAAGGAAGGAAGATTGGTTTAGCTGGGGAAGACAGGTTTTGTTGTTGAAGATGGTCATGCTGCCCACCAAGCTAGCTCCAAGCTCCTCCTGCGACAAGTATGAGTTATCTAGTGTGTCAAGTTATAATATCAAATCAGGTGGCCTTATAGTTGAAGTTCTTTAAATTTTATAGAGGGCATATTAAAGTTTATTAGAGTGACACCCGTTAGGATCCTATGGTTCCCTCATTCCGGCATCACTATTTTCTATTGGATTCACTTAGTCCAAATGAACTTACTAAACNTTACTCGTATTTCAACCAAACTATCTTATTTTAAAGTCAACTTAGGACCCTGTCCAAATTCCTTAAAGTTGATGACTCAGATATTAGGGCATTAATTTCATTCTCCGCTGAAGTCATAGTCTTATCAAAACATCCAAATTTTCTTTAAGGTGATCAATTTTTTTTTAATTGCACAATCCTGAACAACAACAAACCATTTTCTTTCATTAATTACGGTGGGAGGGATGGGATAGACTAACATTGATCATGCTAATTTCTCATTTAAACAAAAATAGTAATACAATAGTAGCCAAGAGGCATTTCATTCGTTGGCAGTTGCATAGGAATGGGTTGGAACAAACAAATCGACTGAAATCATATTGATAGAACCTCTTTCAAGTTTCTTTCAAATATTCTTCTAGGATTGTTACGTCCCCATTTTTGAACTTCTCCTCAAGCAAGTCTTTGAAACTGCAACACTCTTCTAAGGTGTGTCCGATGAATCTGTGGTACGGGCAATATCTCGGATGTCTTTTCTTGTTGACCTTGTTAGGCTTCTTTGGCTTGGGCAATCTGAACTGTAGATTCTTGATCAGAGGGTGGAACATCATTTCTGTTGCTTCATCTTTAAAAGAGTATATCACATTTGATTGAGTGTTCATGATTGGAACTTGTCTTTCATATGTCTGGTAAGGTCTCTGCTGAGATGATTGCTGAATATTCTGACGAGGATGTTTGAAGGTTTGTTGTCGTTGTTCTGCTTATATTTGTGATTGTCGTTTTCCTCTGCTAACCACATCAACTGTCCCAGATTTCTTCTCGAATATCTTGGTTATCATGAACTTCTCATCCATCTCGTGAGAATCCATATACTTGACTTCTTCTTGTAGATTGCTAGCTTTGTTAAGTAGCTTGTCGAAGGATTTGATGGTGAGCCCCTTAAGCATGAAAGCTACTGGCCCATGAATGCTCTTAAGTAGAATCTCAATTGCATGATGTTCCTGTAGCTGAGGTTCGCAGTTCACGCTAAGGTTTCTCCACCTTAAAATATAATCTACTAGAGTCTCATTAGGCTTTTGTTTTTCTACCATGAGATCTCCAATAGAAATATGATGTTGTACTCTAACAAATTTTTTTACAAATAATAGTTCTAACTCGTCGAATGACTTGACCAATCTGTTGAGCAACTCAACATACCAATCGAAAGAAACTCCTGACAGGCTGCTGACAAACTGTTGACAGAGTAAAGCTTCGTTGTTTCTTGTATTGCCACAACTGGCTCAGAAATGTGCTATGTGCTACCTGTGATTTCCAGTCCCATCGAATAGCTTAAAGTTCGGTGACACAAAACCCTTGGGGTAGGGTATGGCATCAAACTCCTCCGGGTAAGGTCTACCCTTTAAAGTCAATGCACTGCCCTTAGACTAGGTTAAGGCCTCTTGAACTTGTTCAACCATTTATATGAACTCTTTTTCTGGTATGACGCTTTGGACATAGTATTTCTTTGGTTGTTCATCAGAGGTGAATTCTTTTCTTTCATTTGCAACATGAATGGTTTCTGGTTGGTTCATTTCTGCAAGTGTCATATGCGGTGATTGTGACTGTCTTTGCATTGTAATCACGGTGGTCGTGAATTCTTCAATTTTTTTTTGAGACAATTGATTTGTTCGTCCCTTTGTTGGGTGGTCCCTTACCTCTCATACGTGGCGTTCTCCACACCAGAAGATATAGCGTCGCGTACAGACAAATCAGCCTGGGTCTCAACGACATTGACTTCTGTTAATCCTTCATCCATGTAATATGGCACATCGTAATTTTCACCATTCATATCTTTTTTTTGTTCTTTAGGTAATCGCGCAATATTGGCTTGGAGTCTCTCCAGCTTACCGTTGATTGACCTTCCTTTGATTACTTTTAGGTCAATTGGGGATTTCTGAAGAGTGTCATTTCTTTTGTTGAGCACCAATGTGGTTTTGTAGAAGTTAATTGAATCAACCGAAATCGTATTTACGGAACCTTTTTCAGGTTCTTTCAGATACTCTTTCGGGATCGTTACATTTCCACTTTTGAAATTCTTCTCAAGCCAATCCTTGAAGATAAAACTGTTTTCTATGGTTTGGCCGAGTAACCGGTGGTATGGACAATATTGAGGATGATCTTTCATATTGGCTTCCTCTGGCTTTTTCGGCTTTGCTAGACTAAATCCTTGTTCCTCTAGCAATTCATGGAAAATCTTTGACACGACTTCCTCTTTGATGGAATACACCACTTTCTATCCTTTTGCCAAGGATATCCTCTTATTCTCTGCTCGGTATGATCTTCCTTGAGGCAGTTGTTGGCTAGACTGGCCATACTGTTGTGCCTGTTGTTGACGGGATTGTCGAGGCTGTTTAGCGTTCAAAATTTTCTTTTTCGCGCCTCCTTTCCTGTGCCTTTATCAATTGTGCAGGCTTTGAATCGGACCCAATCTCGAATCCAGAAAGTAATGGGGCATAAGCGTCAACAGACACTTCTTCATGTAGAGTTTCTTTTCCCTTACTCGGCAAAATAGTTGGCACGGTGACAGTGTATCCGGTAGTAGGAGTAAAAATAGTTCTCGGAGTAATCGCAACGCTCCCAACTATAGACTTTTCAAGACTAGTAAGGCTCTTTTCAATCAACACCTTTGAAGGGGAGAATTCTTTGGTAGACTTCAAGTTGAACTCTACAATAGGCTCCACAGACTTATCTGTTTCAAACTTCATTACTGTGACGGTTACCTTCCGAAACTTAACTCCGATATCATCGAACCCTTGTCCAAACTTAAAACTTGTCAGGTCAGGCAATTTATCCTTATTGACAGCGAACTCCATTCCGGAGGCGAAAGAAAATATCAACTTTGGCGAAGACATTGTTCCTGTCATTTGAAGAATTTTCGAAAGTCAGCGATGTCCGATGCCTTGCAGCTTCGACAGAAGTACTCAAATTGACGCACGTGTCTTATAAACTAGACATTCTTTATTATTTTATTTTTTAAATTTGTTATTCACTTGTGATTAAGGCATCAAAGAATTGCAATTAGCAAATTGAATAAGCGTAAAGAGGTGCAACAACATGGCTTGATTCACATAAAAGCAATCTCAAACTCGAAGGAGACAAAGAAATGCAAAGTTTAGGACCTAGTGCAGGACAAAATTTACAACGCACAACGCCCAGGCGAAACCAATCCACCGACACACCTATTGAGGTCCGACCCCACATGAAATTTTAAAGAGTTCCTAATGGCCTTCTGAACCCCTCTGTTCAAAGATGGTTGAACAGCTAGTCCTGAAGTCCAAGGAGTTAGTTGTACTTTCCCAAGACAGAAATGGGTAAAGTATGCCAATGGAAGAAGGGTATTTTAGTCCAAGAGGGACANTCTCAAAATATTTTGAAACTTTTATGATGAGTTCTCTAGATCATAAACCACAGTGGAGATCAAAAATCAACTCATTTAAATGTTTAAATTTTTCAAATTAATTATTTTAATGATTTAGTGTTTGTAAAATTTAAGGACATTTTAAATGACTTGACCTATGAAATTATTTCCAAAGGTTTCCCTAGTCATGGTGGACCTTCCAAAATTTTTTTAGGAATTTATAATTAATATGCTAATTTCCATGATTATTTTGAAGGAATAATGTGTAATAACTTAAAAAATATGGATCTCTTGTATAGAAACCTCCTCTGACTTTGAAAAAATCAGAGAATATTTCCCCTTAAAGAGGCTACAACATCTGAAAATTATAAGCCAAGGTGATGTGTCAATATGCATGGAGAATCAAATGATTCAAAATAGTATTTAATTAATTAAAAAAAAACACAACCAAATGGACTTGAAGATTATTCCACATTATTCTCCTCTATTCATTGAGTAAGGGGGTATTTTATTTTATTTTTGTGACTTTTCTACACAAAGTTATGGATTTTCTAAGTTATGGGTAGTTAAATAAATAGGAAAAAACCCTATTTATCTATTTAAATAGCGCATGCTGACTAGATCCTAGGTAGCTCCGACGACATGCGTGGCACGCTTTGGTTGGATGCCGCCGTCCACGTAGCTGCTGACTTCGCCCGCGGTTCACGACCTGAAAGTGCTATCCGATGCGATCTCCCCCGTCCATTTGATACACGCTTGATCGAACGACTCCCCGTCATCGTCCCCGATAGAATGATCCCGTGACCGTCCAAACTAAAACCTTAAGATCTCGGCCTAGACACAACCAAATCACCTCAGGTTTGATCCTATGGACTCGTCTAAGTGAGACGAACAGATCCATACGATTAAGATACCATGAAATCAAGCTTAAGAAAAAGGGGAATCAAAATAAGCTCGGGAGGAGGAGGAGTTTTATACCTTTGCTCTGAGGAGGGAGGCTTCAATCAGAGGTACTCGACACGTTTGTTGGGGTCCAAGGAGGTTATGGATTGAGTCCCTGGTCTTGGTGTAAGGCCTAGGTATGAATTCAATCACAGCTAGAATTGGCTGTTGGTCTAAAGCTATGGTAGAGGCTCTGTGAAAGGGGGATTTGATGGGGCTTTGGCTTCTTTCACTCTTGTGAAGGTGTGGGCATAAGTAATTGAAGTTTGGTGGAGTGTGGAGGTGTATT
>JXCR01146164.1:59225-79920 GCA_002079205.1 Phalaenopsis hybrid cultivar
CAAATCACCTCGTATTTGATCCTATGGACTCGTCTAAGTGAGACGAACACATCCATACGGCTAAGGTACCATGTAATCAAGTTTAAGTAAATGAAGAATCAAAATAAGCTCGGGAGGAGTTTTATACCTTTGCTCTGAGAAGGGAGGCTTCGATCAGAGATGCTCGGCACGTTCGGATCAAAACAAGCTCGGGAGGAGGACGAGTTTTATACCTTTGCTCTGAGAAGGGAAGCTTCGATCAGAGGTGCTTGGCACGTTCGTTGGGGTCCAAGGAGGCTAGGGATTAAGCCCCTGGTCTTGGTATAAGGCCTAGGTATGAATTCGATCAAACTCGATTTCAGGTGTTGGTCTAGAGCTATGGTAGATGCTCTGTGGAAGGGGGATTTGATGGGGCTTTGGCTTCTTTCATTCTTGTGAAAGTGTGGGCACAAGCAATTGAAGTTTGGTGGAGTGTGGAGATGTATTGGGTTCTGTCCTGGTTTCCGGCAGGGTTTCAAGCTCAAGATTGAACTCCGGCAATGAGAATGGGTGAGGGAAAATGGTTGGAATGCACTGAGGGGATCTTAGGGAAGCTCTGTGTGANTTCTTGTGAAAGTGTGGGCACAAGCAATTGAAGTTTGGTGGAGTGTGGAGATGTATTGGGTTCTGTCCTGGTTTTCGGTAAGGTTTCAAGCTTAAAATTGGGCTCCGACAAGGGGGATGGGTGAGGAAAGATGGTTTTCGGCAGGGGTTCAAGCTCAAAATTGGGCTCCGACAAGGGGAATGGGTAAGGAAAGATGGCTGGAATGCACTGAGGGGATCTTAGGGAAGCTCTGTGTGATGTTTGGAGAGGCATCTCTAAGAAATTTTCAGCACTTAGTTCAACGGCCATGGAGGTGGCCTTTTATAAAANCATTTCAGCACACCTCCCATGGCCATGGGAGGTGAGTTTTTATAAAAATGTCCATGGGGTGGCCCTCAGGGCATAAGCTTGGGTGCATTGTGGTGCATATGTGGGGGGCAGAGGAGCTCCATAGTTTGATTTTGATGAGCTTGCCTCTAGGTTTGATTTGGGTGAGGTGCCATGGGAGCGGCTCTCGGTTTTGGGCTTTTGTGACCACTAGGCTGGCCGGCCGGCCAGGGGATGAGGCTAGGAGCTCAGGGATCCCAGAGGAATCCATCACAGCAATTTAATGCAAATGTGCTTGGATTTGGCAAAGATATCTTAAGCATGTGCATTTTTGGAAGTAAGATCTCTTAGATTGGGTGACCTTCTATCCATGGCTTGATTTAGGTAATTTTCATGGTGTTTGGACTTGTCACTAAGTCCAACTAATGACTATGGTGGAGTTAATTTGGTGGCCTTAGGCAAGTTAGGTCACATTTAGTGTATGGGTCCAAGTGGGTGCAAATGATCAAAACCTGGGTTTGGGCAAGGTTTTCCATGTAAATTGGCTCCATTTATTGTTTCATGTTGTGTATATGATCACAAGGAACAACTTTGGTGAAGGATGGAAGTGGTTTTGAGCTCAATTAGAGGGCCAATCTGTGGGAATTTTGAACTTTAATCAATTTGGTCATGTTGGGCTAGGCTTGGGTCTAGCTTAGGGTAGCCTTGGGCTAAGTCCAAATTACATATTGTAAATGGTCAATAGGGACCTCATGAAGAGTTTTCAACATGAATTGGATGCCAATTTGGAGGTTAAGGCAATCAATTGGGTGAAATTTGGGGACTTAGCCAATTTGGGGCTAAATTTGGGAATTTTGGATTTAGGCCAAAATCAAATGGATTTGAGGGTTCACCAATGTCAATTGATGTTTGATTTTGATGTATAGGAATGTCATAAATATTTTTTAACATTAATTGAGGCCAATTGACTACGCTATGGGTTCAATTTGGTGAGATTAAGTCATATCGTCAAAATTGGGGTTTTGACCCAAATAAAAATTGGGCTCAAATCATGGACCAATTGAGCTTGGATTTGGTTTATTTTGGTCATAGAAAAAATTAAATTGAGTTTAGGATTGGAATTAGTGTCAATTGAGATCAAATTGGTGGACATTTGAGTTGGATTTGGGGAAATTTGGGTTTTTAANCAATTTAGTTTATTTTGGTCATATCAAAAGTTAATTTGAGTTTAGTATTGGAATGGGGGTCAATTGAGATCAAATTGGTGGACATTTGAGTTGGATTTTGGGGAAATTTGGGTCTTTAAACGGCAATTTGGGGGTTTTAGTTACAGATGGTCAAATTGGACAAGTTGGGTCATGTGGTAGTTGAGAGAAATGAAATTAGGAATATTATGGATTTATTGGGATTTTCTAGGAATTTTTTGAATTTTTGAAATTTTGAATCAAAGAGGGGTATTTTGGTAATTAGGGGGTGTTTTAGGGGTAAAAGACCAAGATGGGTATTTTAGTAAAGTNTAATTTGGGGATTTTGCTTAAAGATGGTTAAACTGGCCAAATTGGGTCATGTGGTAGTTGAGAAAAACGAAATTATTAATATATAGGATTTATTGGGATTTTCTGGGAATTTTTGGAATTTTTGGGATTTTTGGTCCAAGAGGGGTATTTGGGTAATTTGGGGGAGCTTTAGGGGTAAAAGGCCAAGATGGGTATTTTGGTAGATTTGAGGTACCAAGCATCACCAATAAGCCATGGNCAGGACAATGAAGAGAAAAATAAGATTTCTAAGGGAGGAGGAAAAAAAGGATATTTCAGGCATAAAAAAAAAAACCAAACTGTTCTCTCATTTAAATAAAAGTCTGACCCTCCCCAAAACATGCTATTTGCAAATTAATCATATTTCATCCATTTTCAAAATCTCATTGGAATATCAAAATTCATGATAAAATTCCAATCAAAATTTCTATTTTTCATCAAATTCTCAACAGTTTGATTGTGGCAAGCATAAATATATTGGTTTGATAGTTAAAAAAAATCACCTGCATTATTAATTGGCAAATATCATTATTTAGGATGGTCTATATGCAATTACACCTTCTCTAATTACTATTTTAGTCTTTTTCAGGAGCTGGCCTGTGGACGAACTGAGAAAAGAAGCTTGTGTAGTTCAAAAAAATGGGAGCCAATCAGAGTTGGAGGAAATGGGTGTTGGGTAATGTGGAGACCCGGTCCACTAAATTTAATTAGCTTCTTAATTAAGTATTCCACCTACTGCTCACCTATCACACCCACCTACCGCTCTCCTACCACATCCCACCTACCTCCCACCTACCCCTCTCATGGTTTCTACAAATATTCTCTTTTGGTTTAAAGGAATGTTAAGCCAAGCAAGACCAAGCCAAGTCATCTTGAGAGCTAAGAGAAAGAGAGAAAAAGAGAGAGAGAGAGGAAGGGAGAGAAAAAAATATAGATTTTTCTTGTAAACATCGAGACACTCGACAGTGTAATTCCTTGAAAAAATAAATCCTCTGCAGCTCCGTGGACGTAGACAATTTTGTCGAACCACGTAAATCTATGTGTCGCTCTGGTGTTTTTTCTAGGTGAAATTTTCTCGTTCCATTTTCCGCTTTATTGTCGTCGTTTTTTCACAATAACTGATATCAGAGCTTTGGTTCAGATCTAAGAAAGAACGATGAGTGGAGACGAAGTGATGACATCGGGGATCGAGAAGTTCAATGACACAAATTTTGCTTACTGTAGGATGCAGGTAGAAGACTACCTCTATGGGAAGAAACTTCATCTTCCGTTTCTGGAAAAATAACCAAAAAAGATGGACGAAGCGGAATGGAATCTGTTGGATCGACAAGTTCTGGGGTTATACGATTAACCCTGTCGAGATCGGTTGCCCACAACATCATCAAGGAGAGGACTATTGTAGATCTCATGGTGATTTTATCAAGTATGTATAAAAAGTCATCGACAAATAACAATGTGCATCTGATGAAAAAGTTATTCAACTTGAAGATGACGGAAGGTGTGTCTGTTGCTCAACACCTAAATGATTTCAACATTATCACAAATCAATTGTCATCTGTTGAAATTGATTTTGATGATGAGATACATGCACTGATATTGTTGACATCATTGTCAAAAAGCTCGGAAGCCATGAGGATGACAGTTAACAGTTCTGCAGGTAAATCTAAGCTGAAATATGATGATATTCGTGATTTGATTTTGGCTGAGAAGGTGCGCATGAAAGTTTCTGGCGAGACCTCGGGTTTGATTTGGACACTGATTGTTGATTCCAGAGGGAGATCACAAGACAGAACTCAAACCGTGGAAGATCAAAATTAAAGTCAGGTCAGCAGTGGCAAGGTTGGCCACATAAAAAGGAACTGCAGAAATCCTCAGAAGAAGGAGAATGATGAGGATAATGTTGTAACTGAAGAAATACATGATGCACTATTTCTGACAGTTTATAGTTATGTTGATAACTGGATGCTGGATTCAGAGGCTTCCTTCCATACATCTTTCCGTCATGAGTTAATGCAAAATTATGTTGCAGATAACTTTGGGAAGGTACATCTGACTGATGGAAAAGCTCTAGACGTGGTGGGGATGAGAGATGTTGATATTGCACTCCCTAACAAGAGCAAATGGACTTTGCAAAAGGTCAGACACATTCCTGAGATGAAGAAAAATCTCATCTCTGTTGGGCAACTCAGTGAGGTGGTCATTTACCAATGGAACATTAGTAATGGCTCGAGATAAGAAAACTGACACGCTATATATGACTACAGGTTTACTCAAGCGTGGACACATGAGTCAAAGGTGCATCATGGGAAAGCAGAAGAAGGTCAACTTCCTGAAAAGTTATAGAGCGCCAAAGACATGAAAACCGGACCTTATACAGACAAATGGTGGAGAACCATAGAGTTATGAAAAAATCTTGTAAGATGAGAATTCGAGCAAGTGGGAGCTGACCAAGAAGGAGGTGACAGATTCTCTACCAGGGAATCAGACTTGGGAGCTGGTTGAACTTCTATCAAGGAAGAAGACATTGCATAACAAGTGGGTGTATCGGGCGAAGATTGTGATTGGTTGCAGTAAGAGGTACACGGATGGACTTGTTGAAAATAGATTTCAACAAGGGCTGGATATTGCTCATGCAGTGGGAGTTGAAAGCATATACATGAGTAACCTAGGAAAGAGCTTTGTGGTACGAGACTACGTTGACGATGATATGTCAATAGAGGGTGTTACTTGTGAGAAGCTGAAGTTATGCTCAACTTCAGCTGGTCTTCTGACATGAAGACAAGGGTTTCGAGTTGCAGAGGTGGAGGATATCATGTTTGAGGAAAAGGTCGGTACAGCTAGTAGATGATGCAGCTAGTAGGTGATGTATTCAGTGTATCGGTCTCCAAGTGGGAGAATTGTTGTGTAAAGTGGAGACCCGGTCCACCGAATTTAATTAGCTTCTTAATTAAGTATCCCACCTACCGCTCACCTACCACACCCACCTACCACTCACCTACCACATCCCACCTACCCCTCACCTACCTCCCACCTACTGCTCTCATGGTTTCTATAAATAGTCTCTTTTGGTTTAAAGGAATGCTAAGCCAAGCAAGGCCAAGCCAAGTCATCTTGAGAGCTAAGAAAAAGAGAGGAAGAGAGAGAGAGAGAGAGGAAGGGAGAGAAGAAAATAGAGATTTTTCTTGCAAACGTCGAGACACTTGAAGGTGTAATTCCTCAAAGAAATAAATCCTCTGCAGCACTGTGGATGTAGGAAAATTTGCCGAACCACGTAAATCTGTGTGTCGCTCGGGTGTTTTTTCTCGTGCAATTTTTCTCGTTCCATTTTTCGCTTTATTGTCGTCATTTTTTCACAACAATGGGTAACTTATATATTAATGAATGAGTGTTTTTGTTTGCAGTTTATTATGAAGAAAATATTACATATTTTATAAGCATATGCGAATAAGAGTGGATCAAGATCACATCATCATAATTTTTTTTTATATATGATGTGACATTCTCATTCACTTTTATTCTAACCTACATACACAATATATATATATATATANTTCAATTATGTTTATAGATTTGATATATATCACATAATTCTTATATATTTATATGTCTAATATCTGAATTTTAATATTTATTTGGAGCATTTACATATAGGTACCACTCACCACTAATGCATTTACATTATCTTACACCTAAATTTTAGATTTTATCCCTACGACCATGCAAATCTTTCTTATCATATCAAAAATATCACTATTTCAATTAAAAAGGTGAAATACATATTTACATGTATGTAGTGTCACATGTATGTAAGAATTGAAATTAAACTGTTAGATAAGTATATGCATAAGAATTGAGTATATATGCAATCTTCCTATTTATTAATATAACCCTCAAAATTTTAACATCACATCAAAAATATTATTTAAATTAAATATACCTTTTCAAATTAAATATATAAATACTAAAATTTAGGGGGTTAGAGATGCAAATACATAAAATTTATATTGCATGTATGAAAATCTCATAAAAAAAAGGGTAAAATGAGAATCTTCTAATATTATTTATGTTAAAATGAGAGGATAGATCTGCAAATTAAAAAAAAAGTAAATGCTAAAAATAAAATGGAATTTAGAAAAAAAGAAAAAAAAAACTTAATTAACTACTTTGTAGGTAGTTGTATTTTTATCTATTTTCGTGAAGATCACCAAATATCCAACATTTATTTCTTAACTTTAATTATATATCTAAATATTTTATTCAAAAGTCTTACAGATTTATCCAACAGCAGTCGAAAAAGGTCACGCGTACGAGATTTACAACGGACATTTACAGCCAATCATATTCATAAGAAACTCCTCAATATTTTGGGGCATTTAGATACATAACACCCAATTCCTATGTATTTACATGCCCAACACTTAGAGTCTGATTGGGGGAAAAATTTGCGTACATAAGACGTACGCAGAGCTGCGTACTTCGAATGTTATTCGGAGGGTATTGGGGGTTATGGGTAGGTTACAAAGATGTTACAGAAGGTATGATGCAGATAAAACCCCCCAATACCCCCTGAATAACCTCCGACGTACGCAGCTCTGCGCACGTCTTATGTACGCAAATTTTTCTTCTGTTTGGGGCATAAATCTTTGCTTTTTATAATTACACCACCCAAATCTTTCATATCACATAAAAACACCATTTTTTTAACTTTAGAAAATGAAATATACATTTCATGCATAGATAAAGTAGTATGTAGGTTAAAATTGAAGTTTAGGNGAACACATCTTAGTTCATGTTCGGCTCGTTAACTTATCAAACGAAGTTAATGAGCCGAACACGAGCTGTTCGCGAACAACAAGCCGTTTTGACAGCCCTAGCTTGATTATTACAGCATGTAATACATAAAATTAAACACAAGGGCTGTGTAAGAGACTAAAAGCATAGTTCAATAATAAGGCACTTACATAAATGATATCACAAACTTTATCTATAAGATTCAAGAGCATATCATCACAAACTTTATTTATAAGATTCAATTGTCTTTTTTTATAATAACTCCACTCAAATTTTGCATGGAATATTTTTTAATATTTTAACATTGTCATTCTTCAGGCTCAAGCCTCAGCCTCAAATGTGAAAGTAGAGGTTTTTGTTAGGTAATCGACAACCAACATAAAATTTTTTGTTGAAAAAAATTATGACATGAATCTTTTAAATTGTTGTGTAAATGTTAGAATAAAAGACACACTGTACGACCTAAATACTGTAAAAAAATGTGCAAGGAAGGCTACACCAATGCCTAGGTGTAGTGTTAAATAAACAAGGATTGTCACATTAATGGACATATGAAAGCAATGAAGTTAGTCTATGGAAGTAATATTATAATAGCATCTTGGAATATTAGTACTCTCATATGTAAATTAATTGATTTAATAGATATTAAGATTTATAGGAAGATAAACATCTTATTCATTCAACAAACTAAATGGGTTGGAGAGAAAACAAAGAAGATTGATAGCTTAGGTTTTAAACATTGGTATTCAAATAGGAGTCATACTAAAAATGGTGCAAGTATAATAATAGATAAGTGTTTTGAAAGATAATGTTGTAGAAATTAATAGAATTAGAGATAGAACTATGACACGAATATTTATTGAAGGAAATTTAAATGAACATGTTGATAGAGTGGTAGAAGATTTTAGAAATATTCATGGTGGCTATGACTTTGGAGTAATTAATGAAGAAGATAGAATCATATTAGATTTTGTTTTAGCATCTGATTTTGTTATTGCTAATACTTTATTCAAAAAAAAGGGAGAGCGTATTATTATTTATAAGATCGGTTCTACTAAAACACAAATTAATTATTTTCTTATTAGAAAAATGTATCTTTGAGAATGTAAAGATTGTAAGGGCATTCCAAGCAAAAATTTAAAAATTTAACATTAATTCTTAGTTTTGATTTATAAGATGAAGAGTGGAAGATGAAATATACAATGAAACATTGTTATAAAATTTGATGGGGGACCTAAAAAGATACAAATAAAATCATTTTTAGATCTATTATTTTGTAAACTTATTTTTTCTGGATGAAGCTTAGGATTCTTAGCCTTTCAGTCCGAGCTTTTAAGTTTTATTTTTTCTTTCTCTGCTTTTTCCTTTTGTTGTTCTTATATTTCATATCAGTGAACATTTGTGTAATTTTATTTTTATGTCCTTTTAAATGAAAGTTAAGCATAACCCTGAATATATATATATATATATATATATATATATATATATATATATATATATATATATATATATATATATANCGATGGGTATTTTGGTAGATTTGAGGTACCAAACATCACCAATAAGCCATGGACTAAAGGAAACCCCATTTTGGGTCCTCTACATAGTGGTCTTAGCCAAACCATAGCCCTAGGGCTAGTAGGTTTAGGGGACCATCTACACGAGTATTCCAAAAGATCAAGGGATCTAGGCTAGAAATTTGAGTTCAGGGTTGTGAGTAATTGTGAGTGTAGAGAATGCCTTAGCTCCAGACCAACACCCAGGGTCAACCCTAAGGTCCAGCAATCCTAAGGGTGACTCATCTTGAGTTTCTCCCACAGTGGCCCCACCTACTAAGTACTTAGAGGTTGAGACCAACATATGGAACTCCAAGTTGAGTAAAGAAGATGGTAGAATTTCTAATGGTGAGGGTTCCATGCCTAGTTTTCTAGAAATAGTCAACAGGAAAAGTCCTATGGCTAGACCCTAGGCTACTAAAGGAGACAAACTAAATCTCAACCAAAAATGAGGTCAACATCAGTCCTAAAGCTTTTTATTTTGACCCCAAATTGATTTTGAACCATTGAATTAAAGTTAGGTATAACTGAGCTAACATTAGACTTTTGTTTAAGAAGAAAGAGTCATGTAACCCGGGTGCAATTATCAATTAAGGATACAAACCAACGAGCCCCAGAAACATTAGGTATTGTGGAAGGACCCCATATATCACTATGAATTAGATGAAAAGGATGAGAACTTCTTTTATTGCTAATAGGAAAAGATACACGGTTATGTTTTGTCAATTCACAAATGTCACAATGAAACTCAGAAATATTTAATCCTTGGAATAAATGATGAAACATTATATTTAGAACCCTAAAAGATGGATGATCAAGACGTAAGTGATACATCCAAATGACATCTTTGTTTGAGGAACTAAGGAAAGGTGAGGACAAATTGCTCCTGATTTTCTGGGATGGTTCAAGGTGGTAAAGACTGCTCCTTTCCTTAGCAAGTCCAATCCTCCTCTCCGAGTCCTGTTCCTGAAAAACGCAATAAGAAGGAAAAAAAACAGAATAACATTTGAGATCATGAGTCAATTTTTGAATGGACACAAGGCTTGTTGACAGTTTGGGTACATGAAGAACGTTTTTCAGGATAAGGTTAGGTGTGATATGTATATCACCAATCCCTGCAACGGTAGCTAAAGATCTATTGGCCATGATAATTTTTCGTCTAACTTAGACAGGGGTTATAGGAATGGAAGAGTTTAGATGTGGGGGTCATATGGTCAGTAGCACCGGAGTCAATGATCCAAGAGTTGATATATAATTTGTTTAAGACATTCATGCAAACAGTTTTACCTGAAAGAGCTATCGAACATGCTCCAGAAGACATTTCAAGAGATCCTAATAAGTTTCTCAATTTCTCAATTTCTTCACTGCTGAATCCCCCTATTGTTGATTTTTCTTCCATATTGGGTTGCTCTGCCATATGCGCTCGAGGCCTTTGTTTCTCCTCACGGTTACCCCATTCTCAGCTTGGAGGTTTACCATTTAACTTCCAACACTTCTCCCTTGTATGTCTTAAGTACACCAAAGATTGTCTTTGTTTTCCTTCCCTTGGTTATCGTTCTTTGACTTCTCCTGATTTGTGTTTGCTGCTAAGGCTGACCCATCCATAGTATGTGGTTCTAGCATGACACTCCTCTGACTTTCTTCTGCTCGGATTAATGAGATTGTCTCTTCTAGAGACGGTGTATTCTCCTTGCCGAGGATTTGGATCCTAACCTGATCAAATTCAGGATTCAATCCTGCCAAAAAATCATATATTCGATCATTCTCAATCAACTTCTTCAAGGTGACAGCATCATCAGGGCATTTCATCTCAATTACATGATAGTGATTCAGTTCTTGCCACATTCTGCAATAGAGTTGCGTACTCTGTGATAGATTTGTCTCCTTGCTTGGTTGCTCCAGTTTTTTCCTTGATTTCATACACAAGGGCAGCATCGCGGGCTTTCGAGTATGTGCGGTTGATATAATCCCAGTTTTCCTTTGCAGTGTTCAAGAACATGCAAGTGTCACTGATCGTTGGGTCCATAAAATCCCATAGCCAGGACATGATCATGGAATCCTCCTCTTCCCATGCTGTAGAGGCTGGATCCCTTTTTTTCTGGTATGGTTCCAAGTAGGTGATTAATCCTCCATTTGTCTTTTAGGTACGTGCGGACAATTTGGGACCATTTGAGATAGTTCTTCCCATTGAACCTATTGGATGCCCGAATATTCTGCAACTCTCCAATTTTCTGAACAACATTGTATTCTTCAGAATGATTGTAGTTGGAGATAGTGGTTTCGGACATTGACATGGTGGAGAAGAAAAATTTGCAGCAATTAAGATTAGAAATCAACCTGCAGTGGTAAAAGAATCGCAGCAATTAAGGCAGCTAATAAAAAAAATCCAAAGAGCGGCAAAGATCGCGAGATCTCCGGCACAGGATTGCAGCGGCAAAGGACGGTCGTCCTCGTGACAACGTGCGGCTCCTCTCGGACGAAGCGGGAGTCGCTACTGAAATCTCATGCTCGGGAGGAAGAGTCGCTCGTGCTCGGCAAAGAGAGATTTTTAGTCGTGCTCGTCGCTCCTGCTCGTGCTCGGAAGAGTCGCTCGTGCTCGTCGCTCGTGCTCGGCAAAGGACGATTTTTTTTGGAACCGCTACTGGATCGAGGCAGAGGGACTGAAGCAGCCCGTGCTCGGAAGGAACGCAAGGAAGAGTCGGAGAAGCGCGGCAAAGGCGGTGTCCTCTAGGGTATCAGCCTGGGCTCTGATACCATGTGAGAAATCAAAGAAATAGTTTTTATTTCACTTCTTCTCTTGAATTGATCATACAAGGTATTATATAGGAGATTAAAAGGAGAAAAACTAGGAAACTATTTATTTATTTCCCTTAATTTAAGGGATTACAAATTTATTCTAATTTCCTTAATTTAAGGGATTTACCAATTAATTCTAATTTCCTTAATTAAGGAAATTAGAATTAATTCTCACAACTTTGTTTCCATCTCAGTCACATCTCGACAATGTGCAAAGAGAGTAAGGATATATATATGATTCTTATTGATTTAGAAAAGCTTGCGATAAGGTTCCAAGAGAAATTCTTTCGAGAGTTCTAGGAAAGAAAGCGTTGATATGAATTATATTCAAGTCATTAAAGATATGTATAGTTGTTATTTGTGTTCGAATAAAAGGAGAATTGACCAAGTATTTTCCTATTTCAGTTGGATTACATCAGGGATCGACTTTAAGCCCATATTATTTAGATTTCGCTCTGGATGCTCTTACTGGACATCTACTGGAGCATGTACCTTGGTGTATGCCTTTGCTGATAGCCTTCTTGTGAATAAGACGAGAAATAGTTCACAAAAAACTTGAATTATGAAGGTCTATTTTAGAGTTTAAAGGTCTTCGTTTCAGTAGATAGAAAATTGAATACATGATTTTAACAGTAGTAGATCTAGTGGTAGAGTTGTAAGATAGAAAATTGAATACATGAAATGTAATTTTAGTAGTAGTAGATCTAGTGGTAGAGTTGTAACAATGGGTGATCAAATCATTGAAAGGAGTGGACGTTTTAGACATCTTGGGTCCATTGTTCAAAGTGATGGCGATAATGCTATCAGTTGAATTCAAGTTGGATGGTTGAAATGGAGGAATGCATTGGAACTAATGTTTGATAGAAGTACTGCATAGGCTTGAAGGAAAATTTTATAAGATGGTGGTGAGACCTCCAATGTTTAATGGCACAGAATGTTGGCCTATGAAAGAGAATCATAAAACTAAAGTGTTACTGAGATGAGAATGCTCAAGTGGATGAGTAACTTTACACTTAGGGACAAAATGCGAAGCGAATAAATCCGTTAAAGGCTTTGTGCATCTCTTAGATGGTTTGATTAACATTAGGCATCGACCATCTGATGATTCAGTTATAAGAGTAGATGTTTTAGATTTGACTTGTTTTATGAAAGATAGAGGCAGACCTAAAAAGGCCTGAGCATGTTGTATAAAAAAATATCACAATTTATTAGAATTAAATGAAAATATGACACTCTATAGGAGACGATGGAGTAAAAAGATTCATGTAGGCGGCCCCACTTTGTGTGATAATGGCTTCTTGTTGTTGTTGTTTTTTTTTTTTTTGAATGAGCCCATTTGTATAGGGTGTTAATTTTCTTGTAAGTATTGAGAGTATAGGGTAAATCAAATGCATGGGCTTTAAAATCTTAGATGTTTAGAAGAAAATTAAATACAAAGTAATTTTTTAAAGGATTTGAAATTCCCTTAAGTTCATTTTTAGTGTAAAATTTAAGGGAATCTAAATGCCCTGCACGCATGAAGAAGCTTTGGCGTCTTCTGCATGTAGCATTTGACCCTGCTGACGCTGCGGTTGTAGAACTCTCTCTGCTGTCGCTCCTCTGATATGTCCTAACCAAAAAAATAATTATATATTGATTCACTTTTCACTCCAAACACCAAAAAGTAAATTATTGGATTAATTTTACAGTTTACTAAATACCATAAACCATTTCAAATGCATTGATTTTAGTTTAAATCGCTTGTAAAATTTACCTGCAATTTAAACACTTGCACTGAATAACCTCTTATACTTGATCCTTTTTCTTGTATTTTTGTCAGTACAAATTTTCATTTCTCAACTTGTAACTGATCATTCTTTCAGGAAAAGAAGCGAAAGCGAGCAGAAGAGAAAAAGAACTCAATGCCTGCTAAATCTCCTCTTGAAGCAACTTGCCAACTACTAAAACGAAAGGTGTGTATCCTTTACTCTGTTCTTAAAAGCCAAATCGTTGCTCTTTTTTTAATTTTTTTTTATTATTTTTATTTTTTAAAAGATTATTTATCCTTTTCATGAATTACTTTTGGTTAATGTTTATTTTAAAGTTTGTTTGATTGCACCATGCATCGATCTCTAACTGTTATGATGTTAATAATGGTGTTGTGGGTGCAGTCTTTTAGTTCAAAAATTAATTACAAGGCGCTGGAGAGTCTGTACACGGTATGCTGCTCTTTCAGCTTCACAGTAATTCGAAGCACTTCTGTTATTGTTTTTTTTAAACCATAGATTGATTGTTCATTAAATTATTAATGCTTTTATTAGCATGCCTCTCCAAACTTATGTATTTACTGGGATACCATATAACTTTCTATAACTACTTTGTATACTACCTTATCTTACTAAACTCAGATGTCACAATCATTTGATTTATCCCCTATTCTTGACATTTTCCTACTCCAGTTTTAAACCTTTTACCAATTTCAATTTTGTACTGCATGGAATCTGAGCAGGATGGTGCAAAGCAACAACAGACTGAGATTGGTGATGGAGAAGCTGACAATGGTGAGGTGAAGGGACTCGATGAGGATGCTGCGGCAGATGGCGGAGATGGCTTTGGGACACAGGAAAATGTCGAAGAAGACCGACATGATTATGATTATGATTATGGGGATGGAGATGATGGCTATGGTGAAGTTAATAATAACTATTATCACAACGAAGATGGTAATTATGGTTATGGAGATGATGACTATGGCTATGATTAGTGTGGCGCTTCCCTTCAGCCTTGTCACCATACTGCCATTCGGGTCAGATATGTATGTATTTATTGTTCTTGTTATGCAGCTTAACAAATGATTTTTAACATCCTTTGTATTTGCTAAGTTGCGTTCATTTTGACAGTTTGTTTAGCTAGCTTTTTTTTTTTAATTTTAATTAACTAATTGGTGGTGTATATTATATTGTTTAATTGCAATTGTAGGATGTAGATCTGTGATCTGCATGCCTTTGGTAATTTTTTAGGTAAATTGCACCATGAGACTAGAAAGAGTTCATGTTATGTACCTTTCATTTTAATTTCCTTAGATTATTTTGATTTTTTTGGGGGCATTATTACATAACCACCAATTCCTATGTATTTACATATCTAACATAGAAACTTTGCTTTTTTATATATTTATACCATTCAAAAATGACATTACACGTTGTCATGCGTAGGTAAGGTAGCATGCATGTAAAAAATGAAGTTTAGATGTTGGATATGTAAATGCATTAGGGTATACATGTAAATCTTCCATTTTTTTTTTTTTTTAAAATTACACCTTAAAAGCACTCCAAATTTAACTAACTTCTTGGGGTCATCTGCATATTTGATAAATGCAAAGCTTGCACAAATAGAGTGATGGATATAGGGATAAAATTTGGTTACCCAAAAGAGTAAAAGAAGAAGGCTTTGATCTCTTCATTGCTTCACTGCCGAGTGCTGAGATATCTAATTATTTCGGAGGAATTTTTTTATTAATGCAAATTTTGTCTATTTTGGATTTGTGGAAATTTTNCCACCCCTAATGTGCTTAGGAATTCAAGTACCACCTCCTTAAGACCAGCTGTGTCAGATTGGATTCGAACCCCAGCCCTGAGGAGTCTAATACCGTGGATGCCAACTAACAGGTCAGGGTACATGACACACTCTCAATATATTCCTTTCCATTCTTTAATGGATGTGTATCACAACTGATGCTGCTTTTCGAGCCGAATCTGACCTGTGTTATATTTCAATCTTTGCCATACAACATCAAAACTAGCGGTGTAAACAAGTCGAATCGAGCTCGAGCTACCATCGACTTAAGCTTGAGCTTGATTAATTTTTATCGAGTTTGAGCTCAAGCTCAAGCTTAAGTCTATAAGTTCGAGTCAGCTTGTTTGTTATAAAAGAGAGAATTATATTAACTTAAGCTAGCCTTATAATAAAATAACAAATAAAATCAATAGTTAAAAGAAAAATAATAAGAAATCACATATTCTATAATACAAGATATTATTTTCTTAATATTTTAATACCTTTAAGATAAAATCTTTAAATTTAATATATTTTGAATATGTTTTGGTTTAATATTTTTTTTGAACGAGCCGGCTCACTAGTCGAGTCAGGACTAGCTTGAGCTTGACTTGTTAACTCGCCGAGCTTTGTTCACAAGCCGATTATCGAGTTGAGCTCGAGCCGGCTCATGTGTCGGCTTGACTCACTTACACTCCTAATCAAAACATTATCCCTCCAAGTTGGAACCACGCATTAGCGACAATACCAAGTCGTTGCTACATCTAGCTCTGCTTTAAATCTAAAGAAACTTTTTAATTACACATACAAATACAAATACAAGTTGAGCTCGAGTTTGAACTTAGAACTTAATTAATTAGTTATTTAAGCTGAAGTTCAAGCGTGAACTTAATTCTACAAGCTCCAACTAACTCACAAACTAACCTTTTGATTTTAAAAAATATATATATAATAACATTAATTCAAACTAATATTATAATAAAATAATAAATAAAACAGACAATGAAAATGCATAATACAAAATCAATACAAAATCACTTCATTAAATATAAACAATTATTTCTTTAATATTTTAAAATCTTAAAAATAAAATTTTAAATTTTAATATATTTTAAATTAATTATTTTTTAAACCAACAAACTCACAAAAGAACTCTTCGATGGACAACCAATGACTTAAATAATGTTTTTCGACCATACATTTAACCGATGTGAGACTTTTTGTCTGTGATATTTTTCTCTACCTAATCACGTGATGCCTTCGTCACAAATCAGCTCCACCGAGGATCTCACTGGACCATGAAGAGTTCACACACCTGCATGCAATAATCTGCTATGATACAAATTTTCACCTCCCAAAAAAACTCTTTTGGGGTAATGGGCAGCCCAAGACTTAAATATTACTTTTTGGTACTGCACCTAACCAATGTGGGACTTTTAGCCCGTGACACACCACTGCATGAAGCTCATGAGCAGCTCTACGCTTTGCGCACTCTCGCTCTTTCACTTTCAAAAAATGGCCAATTACTTTTTTGATTAGAAACAGAATTAAATTTAAATATTAAAACTTCGACATAATGAGAAATAAACCGTAATCTACCGCATATAATTTTATTTGATTATCTTTAATAATTTAAGCACAAAAAATAATATTAAAGAAATAAATAATTGATTAACAATATTATTCGTATTTATAATAATAATAATAATAATAATAATAATCATAAATGAAATGAAAGTGGATAAAAATAAAATTTCCACAAATCCAAAATAGACAAAATTTGCATTAATAAAAAAATTCCTCCGAAATAATTAGATATCTGAGCACTCGGCACTGAAGCAATGAAGAGATCGAAGCCTTATTTTTTTATTCTTTTGGGTAACCAAATTTTATCCCTATATCCATCACTCTATTTGTGCAAGCTTTGCATTTATCAAATATGCAGATGACCTCAAGAAGTTAGTTATATTTGGAGTGCTTTTAAGGTGTAATTTTTTTTTTAAAAAAAGGAAGATTTACATGCATACCCTTATGCATTTACATATCTAACATCTAAACTTCAATTTTTACATGCATGCTACCTTACCTACGCATGACAACGTGTAATGTCATTTTTGAATGGTATAAATATATAAAAAAGCAAAGTTTCTATGTTAGATATGTAAATACATAGGAATTGGTGGTTATGTAATAATGCCCCCAAAAAAAATCAAAATAATCTAAGGAAATTAAAATGAAAGGTACATAACATGAACTCTTTCTAGTCTCATGGTGCAATTTACCTAAAAAATTACCAAAGGCATGCAGATCACAGATCTACATCCTACAATTGCAATTAAACAATATAATAATACATCACCAATTAGTTAATTAACATTAAAAAAAAAAAGCTAGCTAAACAAACAGTCAAAATGAACGCAACTTAGCAAGTACAAAGGATGTTAAAAATCATTTGTTAAGCTGCATAAAAAGAATAATAAATACATACATATCTGACCCGAATGGCAGTATGGTGACAAGGCTGAAGGGAAGCGCCCCACTAATCATAGCCATAGTCATCATCTCCATAACCATAATTATCATCTTCGTTGTGATAATAGTTATTATTNGCTCGCGAACAACGAACCGTTTTGACAGCCCTAGCTTGATTATTACAACATGTAATACATAAAATTAAACACAAGGGCTGTGTAAGAGACTAAAAGCTTAGTTCAATAATAAGGCACTTACATACATGATATCACAAACTTTATCTATAAGATTCAAGAGCATATCATCACAAACTTTATTTATAAGATTCAATTGTCTCTTTTTATAATAACTCCACTCAATTTTTGCATGGAATATTTTTTAATATTTTAACATTATTGAACATCTCAAGCCTCAACTGTGAAAGTAGAGGTTTTTGTTAGGTAATCGACAACAAACATAAAATTTTTTGTTGAAAAAATTATGACATGAATCTTTTAAATTGTTGTGTAAATGTTAGAATAAAAGACGCACTGTATGGTCTAAATACTGTAAAAAAATGTGCAAGGGAGGCTAAACCAATGCCCAGGTGTAGTGTTAAATAAACAAGGATTGTCACATTAATGGACATATGAAAACAATGAAGTTAGTCTATGGAAGTAATATTGTAATAACATCTTGGAATATTAGTACTCTCATATGTAAATTAATTGATTTAATAGATATTAAGATTTATAGGAAGATAAACATCTTATGCATTCAACAAATTAAATGGGTTGGAGAAAAAACAAAGGAGATTGATAGCTTAGGTTTTAAACATTGATATTCAAATAAGAGTTATACTAAAAATGGTGCAAGTATAATAATAGATAAGAGTTTTGAAAGATAAAGTTGTAGAAATTAATAGAATTAGAGATAGAACTATGACACGAATATTTATTGAAGAAAATTTAAATGAACATGCTGATAGAGTGGTAGAAGATTTTAGAAATATTCATGGTGGCTACGACTTTGGAGTGATTAATGAAGAAGGTAGAATCATATTAGATTTTGTTTTAGTTTGTGATTTTGTTATTACTAATACTTTATTCAAGAAAAAAAGAGAGCGTATTATTATTTATAAGAATGGTTCTACTAAAACACAAATTAATTATTTTCTTATGAGAAAAATGTATCTTTGAGAATGTAAAGATTGTAAGGGCATTCCAAGTGAAAATTTTAAAATTTAACATTAATTCTTAGTTTTGATTTTTAAGATGAAGNTAAAATTTAACATTAATTCTTAGTTTTGATTTTTAAGATGAAGAGTGGAAGATAAAATATACAATGAAACATTGTTATAAAATTTGATGGGGGCCCTAAAAAGATACAAATAAAAGCATTTTTAGATCTATTATTTTGTAAACTTATTTTTTCTGGATGAAGCTTAGGAGTCTTAGCCTTTCATTCCGAGCTTTTAAGTTTTATTTTTTCTTTCTCTGCATTTTTCCTTTCGTTGTTCTTATATTTCATATCGGCGAACATTTGTGTAATTTTATTTTTATGTCCTTTTAAATGAAAGTTAAGCATAACCCTGCCTTTCCAATGTTTAATGGATGAGTATCACAACTGATGCTGCGTTTCGAGCCGAATCCAACCAGTGATATATTTCAATCTTCGCCATACAATATCAAAACTAGGGCTGTAAACAAGTCGAATCGAGCTCGATCTACTATCAACTTAAGCTTGAGCTTGATTAATTTTATCGAGTTTGAGCTCGAGCTCAAGCTTAAGTCTACAAGTTCGAGCCAGCTTGTTTATTATAAAAGAGAGAATTATATTAACTTAAGCTAGCCTTATAATAAAATAACAAATAAAATCAACAATTAAAAGAAAAATAATAAGAAATTACATATTCTATAATACAAGATATTATTTTCTTAATATTTTAATACCCTTAAGATAAAATCTTTAAATTTAATATATTTTGAATATATTTTGTATTAACATTTTTTTGAATGAGTCGGCTCACTAGTCAAGTCAGGACTAGCTTGAGCTTGACTTGTTAACTCGCCGAGCTCTATTCACAAGCCGATCATCGAGTTGAGCTCGAGCCGGCTCATGTGTTAGCTTGACTCACTTACACTCCTAATCAAAACATTATATAATAAACCTCCAAGCTCGAACCACGCATTAGTGACAATACCAAGTCGTTGCTACATCTAGCTCTGCTTTAAATCTAAAGAAAATTTTTAATTACATATACAGATACAAATACAAGTTGAGCTCGAGCTTGAACTTAAAACTTAATTAATTGATTATTTAAGCTGAAGTTAAAGCTTGAACTTAATTCTACAAGCTTCAACTAACTCACAAACTAACCTTTTGATTAAAAAAAATATATAATAACATTAATTCAAACTTATATTATAATAAAATAATAAATAAAACAGACAATGAAAATGCATAATACAGAATCACTTCATTAAATATAAACAATTATTTATTTAATATTTTAAAATCTTAAAAATAAAATTTTAAATTAATTATTTTTTAAACAAACAAACTCACAAAAGAACTCTTCGAGGTGATGAGCAGCCAACGACTTAAATAATGATTTTCAGCCCTACACCTAGCCGATGTGCGACTTTTTGTCTGTGATATTCTACTCCACCCAATCACGTAATGCTTTCGTCACAAATCGGCTCGCAGACAATAATCTGCTATGATACCAATTTTCACCTCTCAAAAAAGCTTTTTTGGGGTGATGGACAACTCAGGACTTCAATATTATTTTTCTGTCCTACACTAAGTCAATGTGAGACTTTTTGTCCGTGACACACCGCTGCATGAAGTTCATGAGCAGCACCACGCTTTGTGCACTCGTTTTTTCACTTTCAAAAGATGGGCAATTATTTATTTGGTTAAAAACAACATGAAATTTAAATCTTAAAACTTCAACATAATGAGAACTAAACCGTAATCTACCGTATATAATTTTATTTGATTATCTTTAATAATTTAAGCTCAAAAAATAATATTAAAGAAATAAATAATTGATTAACAATATTATTCGTATTTATCATAATAATAATAATAATAATAATAATAATCATAAATGAAATGAAAGTGGATAAAAATAAAAT